>JAPWLS010001375.1:0-42895 GCA_028551675.1 Tineola bisselliella | reverse complement strand
GTAATATCTTGCATCCCGTATTTAACAAACATAAATATGTCATAACTATTATAGCGATGGTTAAAAATAAATGAAATATGAGTAGAGAAACACACACGAAGAAATTAATAAATTGTATGTGGGAATCGACTGGAGCATAAATATAAAGAGCTAAACATGTTTGAATTATGCATGCTTTTGCAAGACCTTTCTGAATAATAAGCTTAAAGTATCACCGTCATAGATCAAATTGCATTAAATGTGTGATTGCTAGAGATCCCCTTGCTAACTGTCCGTATAAAACTTTGTAACATGAGCGAGTACGCGCAGCGGGGTAGATGCTTGTCAGGAAATGTTAACCTGTGACTCCAGGGATGTTGTACGTGGGAGGCAAATTACCCTGGAATAGAGTTACGTGGGTGGAAACATAAGATATTTGCATGCGACGTCGACCAATGATTTATTCCAATCTTAAATCTTAGAATGCTAATGTCGCAATAAAATCGAAAAGATCACGAATATTGATTTGAGAAAGAAAACAATATCATTGTTATCTTTTTTCGTAACTTGTTTTTGTAATGTTCTTTAGACTAAATGTTAGTAATGATATTTTGTTTTGTTAAAGCTTCTATACTTTTTGTCTTTAGAATAATTGACGGGGTCAAGATCATTTGAATGAGATAGTGGAGCATATGGTCGAGTTTTAGACAATAGGTGCCTACATTGAGGTTACAAAACATAATACCATTTATTCTCCGACACTGATAAAATTATTTATATATAGAAAACTATAGAAAAAGCCGTCGTGCTTGTAGCGAAATTTTGTGTGATCCTCTTTCCGGACAGCCATTATCAGTTTGGTTAATTTACGGGATAAAAATAGAGATTGCAATGCCGCATTGCAAACGTGTGTTTTATTTTATGTATAATAGTAAAAGTGATATTAATATTGCTATTGTCCTTAATCGCATAAATAACTAGTGCTGGTGAATTCGTGTGGCGCACCCACTTTTAAAGTATTAACCTTTTGGTGGTCGGGTCCTATCTATCAACGATATCACTAAACCCGGTTCTAATTCTTGACATTTACTTGTGGGTTACTAATTTTAGACCTTAATATTTTAATTGTTTGTAAAGTTAAAGCCTTGAAAATTATTTACTTTTAGTTCAACACAATATGCATTTTTATATAATATAATATAATCCATTAGTTAACAAATTCGTTCAAGTCACGTCGCAATTTCGAAGTGAAAAATGTTCAGAATAAGGATATGCTGTCTGTCCATTCTTGGTTTGTATGCAACCTTGGACCTCTCACTGGAAATAGATCTATCAATAATAATATTGTCCAAGTGGGCGTGGCTGTGGCGTGGACAAAATTCAATTGTGTCAAGTATTTTTTGTACAATCGTTTATTAATTTAATTTGTTATTTTATTAAGTTTATCATATGTCTTTATAATTGTAATTAGTGTATTTACCAAATAGAATCAAGGTAAGTAAGGCACGAAAATATACCAATAAATGGATACTTAATAATTTTAATACTTTTGGAAACTAGTTCAGTTATTTGCAATTCATTTCCTTATTTCCCTATATGAAAAAATAATTGCAGAGTAATAAATGTTGTTGCTTCATATATAAATTAACATGAATAATAAGCCTTGTAAACTAGATTTAATTACTTTTTAATTTACCACTTCAATATAATTTAAATATATACAATTATGTACATTTAGTACATATATATAGTATATCCCTTATCGCTTCCTCCCTTTAATTAGCTAGTTATTATTTATTTACTAAAATAATGCAGAAGGAATATAAATCTATAAAAAGCTCACAAAAGTAGATTGCTGTGTTAGCACCCTAGTAAAATTTTCCTTGACCAGCTTGACTCTTAATGCATTTAAAAAAAAACATATGAATATAATACAGAGAGAAATTGCTAGTGATTCATATTTTTTCCTTCACCCAGAGGTCAATAGCATAGAATATAATAATAATAAAAACATAATGAAGCGCTTATATCATACAAATGACTTCAAAGTGAAATAAAATTGATGTATCAATTGACATTATTAGACGCAATCTCAACAGGATATCTAACAGTTGACGCCTTCATGGCAATGGCTAATTCAAGGTTTTTCAACCTCTCGGCATAAAGGCCCTATATACACATATAAACGTTAATTAATACTTCATTTATTTATTCTTTGATGTACAACACAGGCTATTAACGAAATAGAGAGAGACAATATGGTCCGCGTCACATTAGATGGTTTTATTATTAAATTAGCATTTTAGACCTAATTAACACACATATCCCAAGCAAATAAATACGAACGACATAATATAAGAACAAAACACGTTGTATCACTGAGAACGCTAGTGACTGACTAAATCGCATTAGTCCGCTGGACTAATAGTATAAACGTTAAACATAGTTCTTGGTGCCTTTCTTTAATATTTGTAACTCAATTGAGTTTCTGTGTTTATATATATCATACTGTATACAAAATATATTAATTCCGTATAAGGTAAAGAGATCAACAAATAAATGTTTTGCCAGTGTAAAGGGGCCTTGTGAGTGTTCGAATCAAGTATATATGGTTATAATACTTAACTAGGTTTTGTAGTGTACAAAAAATATTAATCACTCATTGTGAAATGCCAAGGTTTTTGTATTGCTATGTTTGTTGTCACACTGCGTTAAAATAGACCACACTTTTTGTTGATACGCTACTTAGTAAACTTTTTTTTTAACTGTTTTTTAAATCACTTACACGCGCTTTTAGATTGTTGTAATATCTTGTATAAAGCTTCCGTAAGAATAAAATATATTAACTTACAATAATAATAAATAGAATAAGTGATGTACTATAATAATATGATAATGACTAATGCCAATCCTTTAAAAATAAAGATTTATTGGCGGTTAAATATGGTTAATTTCAACGTAAAAATTAAACGTATAAAAAAAGAGAAAAGTCTACATTACATTGGCTGATTCCTCGGAGCGTAACGACACCGAATCGTGGGGGGAAAGCTATGTTGTAATAGTGTGCAACAGTCTTTGTTTGAGACTGGCACTACCAACGGACAATGAATTATTTAATTAATTTTTCTTACTATCAAGATGACCGTGATGGCGAAGTACTTGGAGAAGTGATTGCAAATACCACGCTCGATCGACAGCCACCGAATTTACTATGTATATATAAACTACTAGCTTTTACCCGCGGCTTCGCTCGCATTTAAGTCATTCAATAAGTGTCAGAGATCATTTCTATCAATATAATTCCAAACAGCTGAAACTATAGTCAATTGAAAACTATAGTAAAAAATAATATTTTTTAAAATAAAAAGTATTCTATGTTACTTCTAGTACCTCAAAAAATATGTGTACAAAGTTTTATGATGATCGGTTAAGTACTTCTGGCGTGAAAACGTAACAAACAAACTTACATTCACATTTATAATATCAGTAGGGATTTCTATGATAAAAGCGAATTCTCATAAGACGTTGGTAAGGTCATCCTAATGTGGGAAAACGACCGCGAAACAATAACTACGGTCAAGGTGACCTTTTTAACAACTTTTATTACTATTCTACTTTAAAATCACTTTACACCTTACCTCTTTATGTAATAAGAATCTATGTAGAAACACAAATAGAGCAAAACATTTACAATAAGTTTAAGTTATCTTCTTTTACAATAAAAAACAAGATCGGTCATCCAAAGTAAATATGAACAACTTAATTTGTAGTTCTACAAATTTTAAACACTTAAATACTTTATAAATCATCGGGTCCATTTCTGTAAATTAAATTATAAAATAAATCTAATTTGATTCTTACAAAAAAATATTATTAATATCAATTTATAGCTATTTCAACGTTTACGATCTAAAATAATGTTCATGAATTAACAATAAATAAACAAAGGAAGAGCTCATAGTCTATCTAGCATTGAACTCATAAAGATGAATAATAAATTTAATTTAAATCTAAGACCAACTGTTCGGGATTTATTTTAATGTTCTTAACTTGATTCTCATACAAAATATCAACAAAGAAGATAATAAAAGAAACAAATATTAATATAATATTATTATACATATCATACAATGTCAATTGAAAGTGCCTTGACACGACGATTTTATTCACATTTTCTGGTGTTGTAGTGAGTTTCGCAATTTTCTTTATTTGCGAATAAAGTAGACCTCGCACGAGTTCCGAGGTTAAGTGCTAATTACATTGTTTTGTATTCTAATAATACTGTTTATTATAAGCAATTGTTGTTATTTAAAATGTATTAGTTATGTAGAATGTTATCAACACAAGTAATAGATTTTTTAGTCAGCCAATCAGGAAGCATTTAGTTGCATTTAAAACATATTAATTAACTCTAATAAGAATCTTCATAATAATATTAGATTGCAGGTTAGTTTATCATTTATTTTTTATTGTAGACTTAGTTGCTGATCTATTAATCGTCGCGGCATTTCGGAACATAGCGCTCCACTTGTGTCGATACGTCTGGGATTGCCTGAATCCAAAGAAGATGAAGTAATCTCTGGTTGGACTGTTGTCCAAATACTTGACATTAGCAGAATTGTCTTTATCGGACATCTGAGTCCATTTAAATAAAAAAGAAGAAGATAAATAAAATTATATTAAAAAATAATTCTCATTAAATTGAATGGTATTCGAAATTCAAGTTCATTGAACGGTTAAGGAAAATTTACTTGACCTTTTTTTAAGAGGACAACTATCTGCAGATTCTTCCAAGAATATCAAATATATTTTTAAGTGATTTTAAATAAGTACTTTTAAGTGAATTGCAAGCTTCATCTACATTTTGAATTATACTTTATTGATATGAAGTATTCATTGGATTTAATTAATAGACGACTTTTATTTTAAACTAGCTTTTGCCAGCGGCTTCGCTCGCGTTTAGAAGTATTATTATTAATTAGGTTTAGTTTGTGTGGCTTTACTCCAGTTATTAACCACATATCTGTCAATTTTTAATTTCAGTTCAATCAGTCGAAAATCTAATAAGATTTATACAAACTTTCATATATATAATATAAAATATATATATATATATGATTTGGGCTGTGCGTTGATAGATCACTAAGTCAGTCACCTTTGAGTTTTATATATATAGATAAATAGATAACTTTAAATAATGTTGGATTAGGAATAATTAAAATAAACCCGAAGTTAAGCCGCATAAAGTATTTTAAATTAGTGTAATAATAGTAAATCATTCTTTAATATATAGTTCAATTCAATTGCAATCAAAGTATAGGATTACTAATTTGCAATAGGGCGCTAACTCTAGTCATCACGTTTTCTCGTGTAGGCATCTTTTGAAACAAAGATTCGAGACCTAATAATAGCCAATACATAATTGTCGATCATAACTGTATGAGGCAATAATATAAAGATGGGAGGGCATGGTCAGGTTCCCATGGTACATTGTGAAACCCTTAAAGGTTATAAGTAGATTTTAAAACTTAAATATTATTACAAAATGGACGATATTTGATTGGAACGACCTCAAACAGATCCATGGTTCATTCATGTCTCGTATGCGTTTTAGCCTACTTCTTTTCATCTCGATGTGTGTCACTTGATTATATAATGACCAATGTTGTGTGCACGCCATTACAACAACAATTAAAAGCAGTTTTTCGACATTGTAACTAATCGCTCCGTTCGCCATTTCTTTGTAAGAAAATATGTTTATGTATATCTACTATGTTTTTATATTAGTGTAGGTATTGTAGGTATACATAAAATATTAAAACAATCAATTTAAAACTGTGGGCAGTTTCTTATTGATTTTATTGTGACTTCAGTTTATGCTTCATTTTGGAGTCGTATTTTTTTTTTTGTAGTAATCAGATATGTCACCACATTCTGTCGAAATGCGGTCCATGGGCGACCTCTACGAATGTACAACGTATTTAATTGAAATAAATTGAGGCATGATTAGATAAAATTTAAATTTGTTTTTATTATACACGTAATGTATGTGGTCGATTTTTATAAAATATTACTCATATAAAACGTGTAGAAATATTACTATAAAGTGTATTAGAAAATTACTTAATAAATAGGTCAATATGTAATCGCAATAGTATTGATATTAAACCACAATATGCGGAACTTCATATTATATTAAAATTTAGGACAAATCTAACAAATAAACATATGCGGTTTCGTACCATTTGGAATTTGTTAAAATTCACACCACATAATTCTTTACTCGTTTCAATCAATTTTTCAATAACAACAAAAATGCTAGAATTAAACGAAGACTTACCCCGTGTTATGTACCCCTAGACCCGAAACAATTACCTATTTTTTATTTAATAATACTATATCTATAATATGTTAATAGAAATTTTATTAATAAATATTATAAACATTAAAAATATATATTTTTTAAACAATATCTCTTAAAAAATATTCTTTTATATCTCGTCTAAAATTAGTGTCGTGTCTGTTGAGATTCGCTTCGAACATAAATTGCATGGATTTATTGTATTTCAAACTATTCAAATGACTAGGAACAATGTAATAAAATTATACATTGAATTAGTGTAGGCAGTCTAGTTTTCCTTCAACTACATGACTCACACTTAAAATCTAAATTATAGAACTATTTATAGTAAATAATTATAATATTAAACAAAACCTAATTTCTATGCATAAGACTTGCAAGTTTAAGTGTAGATTATACGTCTAGGTGTATCTTTAAATTTACAAGGATCTGTTGATTACACATAGCTGAACACGTTGCATCAATATTTAGTACAACTGACTAATGTTATTTACGAAATATTTAGCCTTTGGGGGGCTACTCAGGCGCACGAACTTCAGACTAAAATACGGACGTTTCCTACTCAGGAACACTTTCGGGTCTGTAATCATTCATGTAATTACGAATTTGACAGCGATGTCACGATAGA
Organism: Tineola bisselliella; assembly: GCA_028551675.1. Classification (NCBI taxonomy): domain Eukaryota; kingdom Metazoa; phylum Arthropoda; class Insecta; order Lepidoptera; family Tineidae; genus Tineola; species Tineola bisselliella. The sequence goes on along the minus strand of JAPWLS010001375.1, from coordinate 35,927 downwards.
TAGGCCATTCAATGCTTATTTTACGGACATTTGACAGGACTTTTTACGGGCTTATAAGTCAAAATTCACGTAAACTATAGAGGTGACTGTCGTATCAAGAAACTTCGGATATGCCTGAGTCAGGGGGGCTCCCTGATACGAGACTTCAATTCCTAGAATTGTATTTATAAAGTAAATCAAAAACGTAAGTAAGGAAATTTTGATTGGCTTAATAATGACTCTTATATAGACTTAATTTTAATTCATTAAAGTTCAATTGCTTCTGTTGGAGAACAAATATTTATTAATAGGTATATCATAAATTATTTTTAAAAGTATTTATATTGGGTCTGCATGTTGTTCTTTAACAGTGATATAAATTTGACTTCTTATTGTATCGTAAGAGAACGCGTCCTTAGCCGACGAATAAGAATGTATATATGCATGAGAAGAATATTGAAAGCCATATGCAGAGAGAAGCTTATCCAAGTAGAGACACAAAATGAGAATGAGTGGTAGAAAGAAGTACACGAAAAATACCACAAAACCTAATATAAAGTTCAATATTGATTTTATGAATTGGTTTATATTATTAATATTTAATTGGATAAAGCGCGTGCTTTGGTCAATGTTTTGCAATAAGTAATATTACAACACAATTCAGGAATGTAAATTGTAATGTCCTAAGCTCAGTGCATATAGGTCTAAGGTATTGTTTCTAGACAGCATGATAAAAGGACAATCGCTTACCGTAATACATTTACCACGGCTGCTTGTTGATACTTATTTATTGGGTCACATTTATGTCTAAGACATTAAAGTTAACGCAATATCGAAATTTATTGAAAATAATTTCAACAATAATTAATTTAACAATTATATTATTTCATACATTAAAATAAATATTGTATAATGAATGATATATAAAATTAATAAGAAAGAATAGGTAAAAAATAATAGTAATATTACAATTTTTATGTGACTGGTGGAGTTAATCAATTTGTGCAGTGAGTGGCTAATATGTCAACTATGATGATATATATTTGTCAATTTTATCTTAAAACTTGTAAACGTGCATTTAGCCATTAGCACAGCTTCCTAAAAGCCAACTAATAAATGAGTATTAAGTTTGGCTTGTCAGCCGACAGCCATCACGATTTAAGACGCATTTGTTCTACAAAATCGTGACCAGCAACTAAATGCTTCAATACCTTCGCTTCCACCTTTAATATAATGCAGTAAGGTTGTGTTTTCTACACAAATGCTTGTTTATTTTTTAATACAACCTTTGTGGTGTAGAACGCGATACAAAGAGAAATGGTATCACTTTCCCGGGTTCCTTGATTACGTAAACGGCCGCTGAGACAGTAATGGTATAATGTTACGTATATTAATTGATATTGCAAGGATTTCTGGGAAGGAACATTGTTTGTATAATGATTGGGCCATACCAGCGCATACATGCGTGACGTATGTGTGCCATGAAGTCTGTAAAAAATCATGTAGGATTTCAATCCCATGAACGGATCAGGATTTATTATAATATTTTAGCAATTTTCGTTTTCTTACAGAAATAGCTTTAAAATATAATTCTCCAATTCATGAAAAAAAAAAATTTAATATCTTTTGAGATACTCAATATAACAACGAAGAATAAGCACAAGCAAACTGTATATAATAACAACTTTAAATCATTCTCCTGTAAAATTACAATTTAGATCCGACGATACAATAATTAAAAATTTTATATTTACTGTCTACTAATTTATAAACCAAAAATTTGCGAAACGACTAAATTCGTTTAATATCCGCTAATGTTTTAGTAATTTGTAAAGAATTAATAAGAAACAAAAGACATTCAATTAAGTAAAATGGGAAACTTCCTCGTAGTGTCATAATAATACTTATGTTGCAGTATCATTATATCCAAACAAACACAACAGTTTTAAATGTCGACGTCAATCATGTACTTGCACCTATCGGAAGAAGAATTTAATAATAGTATCATCATCTTATTGACCAAAGGTTTTTTTATATAATCTTTTTAGGATTATTTATGGTTACTTAATAATAGTTTATTTGAAACTGACTGGAGTTCTACTGTCCCTCAAACAGTTCTATCAATTTCCTGGATTAACAACGCTAAAGTTTATGAATATAAAACTATTTATTCTTCAAAGTTGCCCCTAAAATATGACTTCGTGTTTGAATCTAATTAGTCAACCGTACTATTTATTAATTTTTACAGAACTCTAATCTAATTATTACGGAAGCACTGGAAATCAGTTTAATTTTTAAATTTTCATAATTGGAGCCAAGTTTATACATACTTATACATACTTTTTTTTATTTAAAATTTCTTAATAAAATTACAATTATTATAATTATTACAATATCGTTACTATTCATTTATATTTATAAAATTATAAAATCCTAAAAAATTTAAACCACTATGCTATGAATTTAAAGACAATTAATTATCTCATCTAAGTGCAGTTTTAATCTAATAAAAGTAATCTAATTCTTGCGCACGCGCACTACGTTGTCAGCATACATTGCATTAGAGAGGCATGCTAATTGCGCAAATGCTTGTACACGTTTACTGCTATTCTGCTGTTGGAAATGTTATGTATGTACATAATACGAGCATTTTATTATAATTATTAGTTTAATTAATAAAAAACCGTTTATATCACAATATTTTTTTGTGAAATTACAATCTCTCTGCAAGTTGGATATTTTCGAAAATTAGTTTAGATAAATAAATATAATATATGCCGCTATTGTTAGATTTGCATTTAGGTAATGTCAAAAGTTAAGAATAATAGATTCTAATTAGATTTAGAGTATAGTAATTCTTTTAGGCATTAAATTATCGTAGGAGCAGAAATAAGAATAAGAAGAATAAGTACCAAACCTTAATACATATTGTTACATTTTAACTTTGTTAAATCGACGTATTAAAAGGTTTACCTGAAACAAAATAAATTAATAATTAATTTTTGAAAAGAAGACCTTTTTTTATTGCATAAATCATTTATTGTCAATTCTGTAAACAAAAAAGCATTTATTTACAACTCAAAATTAAATCGCATTTTTTGGTTCCTTATATTAAAGATATAAACTGAAAATTCCTGTTTATGAACAACAAGACTACCCAAAAAACAATAACCCTAATGCTTTCATATACAGTAGCACGTGAACATGCTAGATCACGCTAACTCTTGTTAATGGCGCGTTCACATTGATGAGGGAATATTTATAAAAACACGTGCCATAATACATCACAGTTATTATTTGCTAAATTGTTTACAGATTACCGCATGCGGGTTAGCCGCAATAATAATTACTCACTATTACTATTATTTATATATGATGTCGAAATAAAGCTACTAATTAGCATATTATTGAAACTGACATGTTTATTAACAATCTTAGGAGCTAAACCAGAGCTGTCAAACTGTTGTATCTATTACAAAATACAAAATCTAAATTACAATTAAAATAAATGTAATTGGCACGTAATTAACAAGAGCTTAATGAGATTCTAAAAGGAACGTCCAGATGCTATCGAAATTAAACAGAATCTACTCATTACTTGTGCAATATACGAGTAACATTGCATGTGGATTGTAATACAAATTAGCATTGCACAATGGCTGATACTGAAACGTAATTGGTATTGGCATTGTAAATCGTATCAAGTACAAGAAAAACTACTGAATACATGGCACAAAATTTCGTGGTAAAAACATATTGAGATTATGTATACTACAATAAAATAAAATAAGAAGATTATAAGATCATATAGACGCAGTTTCTAATAAGAAATACACAAAATTTCTAATTAAATAATCTTCACTTATTCACGAGCCTTTAACTAATTATATTAAAAGTGATTTATATGTCTCACTATCATATTATATACCTACAGTCTTGCTACATATATTTTACTATAGTCAATTGAAAACTATAGTAAAATTATTACTTTTAAATAAAATGTATCCTATGTTACTTCTAGAACCTCCAAAAATATGTGTACAATGTTTCATGATGATCGGTTAAGTAGTTGTTGCGTGAAAACGTAACGAACAAACTCACATTCACATTTATAATATTAGTAGGGATTAATTATCTACTATTATGTACATATCTAGAAGCTACAGTACGGTCAATTAGCGGAAGAAACTGCTACGACACTGTGCTGATTTTAGGAAACAAATTTGTATCACTTTCATTTATTCATTTGTTCCACTCGAAAGTGGAAAGTAAATACTACCCCTGAACGACAGACAGAAGTTGATATCCTCTTTGTATACGTATATAGAATTCTAACAAAACTATAAAATGTATCTTAATCTTATAATATAGCGTAGTACCGTAATGTTAGTGCTCGGACAGAGCAGTGTCCTAATCTGATTTTGTTACGAGAGCATTGCATTCAATTTTCCGCATTTCACTATTTGCATATTAGAAATGTTTAATAGACAATCATCTTTACTTTATTTGCATTCAATTCATTGCACTTTTTACTTTGACTTTGAAATATATTTCGGGATAAAACAATCTATTATATATTATACGGTTTATATTAAATATGTCTCGGTTCCATAAAAAAATAAAACACGTAAGAGGGCACGATTCTCTTTTCTAAATAAATCTGAAGACGTTACTAAAGCGCGACCAGTGGGCTTATCACGAATTTAGTCTGGCTTTCGAATCGAGCTTTCACAAGTAAAACGGATCCGTTAGCAATCGGGATCATGAATTTTTACTAACGACTACCAGCAATCTATCAAATGAAAGATCGAGACGTTCGAAAATTAACAAAAAGTATCTAAAATGTTGTAGTTCCAAGTCTGCACGCGGTGGCGCTGCTCAAATTTCCATACAAATCGCTTGAACTCGGTTCGAAGGCCAGACTAAAATTCGTGATAAGCCCACAGTTAATATCTTCAGCAGGCGCAAATGAAAATATTAAGACAGATTTAGTTCAAAGATTACAGTATATAATTATAGGATATATTACTACATTAACCTCACTAATAGCTTAAGCCGTCCTGTTACGTAGGTTATATAAAATATCTTATTACATTTTATAGGTATTTAAAAATCGTTTTTTATAATTATCTTTAAAATAATCGCATTACTTTATTGTATTCAAAATAAAAATAGTAAATAATATAAAAAAAGTTGTTACAATAACTTCTAAAATACATTTCATCAGACACAACATTGCAAATTAATTGCGATCATGTACTGTATATTAATCAAACGATGTAATTTAACAGCACACGGACCTTCGACATTCGACGTTTAAATAAAATCGTCACGTTCCTTAAATGGAAAGCGGTTTTCCTTAGTCCTATAAATTGAGTAACGGAATGCGAATTCATCATACAGTTCATGTTAACATTTTTTAAATTTAGTTGGACTCACTTACACATTTTTGATTGGTTTAATTTGTTAAACAGGAAACAGCAATAAAGATCTTATCACACACAATTGAAACTGAAACATAGTTGGTTCGAATACATACATCAAAATATGTGTTATAATTTAAACAGCGCCATCTATGGACGGATAGCAAAATCGCGACGCAATAAACTTCCGCGTTTATAATTAGTAGTCTACACTTAAGCTACTCAGAGCATATAATTAGATCAAATGGAAAGAAAAACGTATTAGCAGTTAAAAGTTATGAAAATCAGTTAATTTTGGTTGCATGCTATTAACATGTAATAATTACGTTTAATGGATCTATGTGTTACTTTATGCAATATTATATTTAATTATGCTTTATAATTGTTCATAATTTTATAACGTAATGTTATTGCATGGTAGGTACGTTACTTACTTGTATACATATGTCCAGTTTGTGAAATAAATGTATAAACATATGCACAATATAAATACACGTAGGTACTGTATATGGTATAACTAGGATAATGACAGCATCTACGTCCCGAAACATTTTATAGAATATATATAATAATAGATAAATACAAATATATATAACATTTCAGAAGAAAATTAACAATTGAAATTTATTATCATATTATTACAAAACAAAACAACCACGTTATTACTTATAAATATTGTTTTTCTCATCTATTTTGAAGAGAAAATTTTGAAAATTAACCCACAATTTTGGTATATACCAGAGGCTGGAAATACATGCACATGACAAGGAAGTTTAAAGGTTATTTTTTTATCTCCTATTTGGCACTACAATTATATAAATCCAATTCCACGAATTCACCAATTAATTATTCGATTCTATTTCAGATTTGCTCCAATGTCCATAAATTTCATAATGTGTAGCGAACCCGCAATAAATTAAATCTCTATAACCACAGATTCACTTAAAATTGGTTAAAAATAGTGTAAACATCAATAAATTTTTATATACCACAATCCCCAGATGTTAGGCATTAGGTTAAACCCATATGCGGTTATGTGCATGTAACTCGTGATTATATGTAGGTATACCCAAATTGCTAGCAATTGATAGAACGCTTTAAATGCATGGACATGGGAGTACCAAAGAGTTGGTAGAGTTTAATGACAAATAATAAAGGAATTATTATAATATATAATGTTAGTAATCGAAAATAGATGATGTTGATGTCCAATGTAAAAGTGTTCTACAAAAGTAATTACGAACGCCTCCTGTGTGTGTTAGCTTTACAGAGATCTAATTTGTTACATCTTTTCTAAATTTTTAAATCAACACTCGTGTAATTGTCCTAAGTTATTCAGTTACTATAATGACCATATAGGCCAGCCATTTTCAAAGTGTGTTCTGCGGAACCCTAGGGCTAAAATACTGCAAAAAATACCTACCAAAGGGAGATTATAAGGTTACATCTAAATATTCCAACTAAATATTACGTAATATTACATTGCAATATGATTATTCGTAAATACATATAAATCAGCTTTTTATAATTATATTAAGGCTTTTTCCTTCGCCAAAAAAGTTTGAGAACCGCTGATATAGGCTATGATTCGAAATTTCGTGTTAAATATATTTAAAACAAAGACGAAAATAAGCTACATTTTTTTTCAAATGAAAACAATATAATTAACTAAATTTAAATTGTCAATTCAGTAAACAATGCTCGTAATTATTATAGCTAAATATCGTCAAATTAATAAATTTAATAATACAATAACAGTATGGTTCCGCTATCGTGACGTACATAATGCTACAGCGCCGACACAAGCGTCGACTACCGACTGCGGTTGTCATGTTCAAATGGACAACTACATCGTTAGTGTGGTATGGAAGTGCGTCATGTATTCCAAGGATATAAGATCCAGTTTCGTTTGAAATATTCGAGAGCTGTTTGCAAAATATCGGTCTATTTTACTAACTCCAGGAAACATGTTTAGTATGTTGGTAGTACCTATATTACGTAAATTCTTTGTCGTGACCATAAATTCGTGTTGAGTTGTGTTTCCCTTTTTAGGTTACGCAAAAATTAATTTTGATTTAGTTATGTTCGACAATAATGTAAACTTTTCTACATTTACACGAAGTCCACGTTTATTGAAAAATAATGAATACAATTCGTACATCGAGGTTTTATTACATAAATGAAGCAGCTTGATTAAACAAAGTCTTTGTTTTGGTTTTGTAAGAAGTGTAATTATTTCAGAATTTTACAGTTAATTTTTATTACGTTATTTATTACCTCAGCAAGCTTCGGTTTATTATTAGACACACAAATCAATCAATAGTGTTTTGCTCATCGAAAATTTAATAATAATTGTTTTTTTTATGTCACCTACTCATTTTAAAACTACAAAATGCAGCTTACTATCGCGTTGATTTTAAATAACTAAATTTAATTTATCAAAAATTAACATGTGCATTGTGCACCTACCTATGTAATTTTATAAAACATAAATACATCACCCAATCCAATTCAAAATCAATTTTTGTTATCGTATCTTTTAATATATCTAACTGACATTTAGAAAACGGCTAAACTTATATAAAAGCACCTGCTAAACAGCAAAAATAGCAAATCAAATTGTGCGAAACATTACCAATTATATCGATTACGGATTCGAATGTTGTGTCATAAACGCCTTTATTCAATTGTAAGTGATTGAATAATTGAATTATCTATATGATTTCCGCTCCAGTTACGACATTGGATTCTGTTCACGAATTCTTGACAACTTTATCGGTAGCATCAAATTCGATTTGTTTGGGAATTAGCTAACAATGGACGCGTGAAAGTTTACGGACGCTATTCGTTATGCATACGAAAACGATATTATTCAAATACTTAATACCTAATGGATTTTTAGATCACATATAGTACTGGAATTTGCCTTTATGGACTCCATCGACGGAGACAACTGCTAGAAGACACTTGCCACTCTACTAACGTACAAATATTTTTTATACTAGGTAAACTGGCATATGACCACGCTCCAACCGATGTTAAACTAGAGAGTGGCTTCTCACAGAGACAACATTACCACTATGCTGGCTCGAAGAGACGAATGTGCTCCGTTCAGATTGATAAGGCACATCCCTCTTGTTTTTTTTATATATATATTTACACAAAGTAAATAATATCGTGAATAAGTTATTATAAAAAAAATTGTAAATTGTGCATCTATAATAATATGCCACTTAAGTCTTAAAAGTGTTAATGATTTAGTCTAGACCTATTCCAATTCTGCATAGTTCCCACACTAACTAGGCGACCTTCTCTCATACACGTACATAGTAGTTAACTAACGCGTTAGGCATATCAATATAGACCTTAAGAGTGTCCTTAATGTCTTGATATTGCATAATACGCACAAACACCTGGATGGATAATGTTTACAAATGTTAATTGTTTAACTACGCCGTGTATCGCGTTTAAAATGAATTAGATAAATTCAAATAAAAGATGGCGAGAATTGTCTATTAGGTTGGAACCCCACCAAAAGATAATATCGACTCGGCTTGTCCTTCTACTCAAATTCTTTTGCTGTGGAAGCTATAAGTCTCTGGAATGATTTGATCTATTAAATCTGCACCATCTCTCCCTATCTTTAACACTAGATTTACCAGACCAGTCAAAATGACTGGTCTTGCAAGATCAAATTAAAATTCCTACTGCGTGTAACACTTTCTTTAATTCTTCTAATCTTCTTTAATTTATAACAGAAGAATTAGTTTTATGAATTTTATATTATTTTATACTATACATGTAACAAATATATACTTTTTTGGTTTTGGTAAAAATAAGTATATTTAAGCTGGTAAATCTAGTGTTAACTTAAACTTAACCCTTAGTAGCCTGCTTTACGAAAGTTCACTTTGCCGCGCAAGTAATATGTCATAGATAAAATAAAACAATAATGACATTTGTTTTATTTTTTAATTTCGTTGGAAAGAATATTATACAACAGTAAAATACGAACAGCCAACCTATAAAAAAAACTAATAGTAATGTGAACATTCGGTTTAAAAGATTGGTATCAAAATTGATACTCTAGGTTATTAAGGGTTAAATCACTATACCTCTCTCCTGAATAATATTTGTATATATTAAAATTATATATGTGTATGTTCATTTTATTTATCTAAATTGCATTACCCAACACTAACACTGGTTCTTCTATGACAATTGGTTATCTGGAAGAAATTACTTTTAGTGATAAGATCGCCAATTGCACTAAATCTGTTTCTTATGAGTTAATTTGTATTAGCATTGTTTTTTTTTAAAGCAATAAAATATTTATTATTTATTATATTATAGGGACATCCCCACTTATTCCTAACGATCGATTAACTTGACGCTTTACGTATTAGCGTTATTATTAACTTCGTACTTCCGTAATATTCGCAAAACTGTCAATATAATGTTCATACTAAGACAGTCAATTTAGTGTCCGTTTGGCTACTAGCATATCTACTATTTGCTTCAATATAAGCAATTCACTTCAATAAATCAGTGTAAGTTAAAAATTCTAATACAAAAACTTGGGCTATATTTTTTGCTACCGCTTTTTTTGCCTCTCTAGAGACACCTAGACCTACATAGTACAATTTATCTCACGTAATCAACCTGTGACACAATTTGACAGCGTTATTATATTGTTAAGAATTATGTAATAAATCTAATACCCCACGCCTGTGCTGCCCAAGTCCATAATAATAATCAGATTATGACAGTTCCGTCAATCACGTCTAATGAATCTATAGAATCGGCATTAAAATTTAATTTTTAATGTTTTACTTATTACTTTTCGATTATTAAATGCAAAAAATTATGCAATATTTTTTTGTGGAAATATATAAATTGTGTATGCCTTTGTAAGTCTATGTTTTGTAAACAAAATATCAGTAAAATCGTCGTCACGAACATTCAAGTCTCGCCCCCGCAAGCGCTACAATAACTATTTTGCGTCTAGCGCACGTTTTCATAACATTGTTCCATATCTGGGGCAAATCGAGCACAAAATGATACACATTTTACTTATATTTAAAATACACTTGAATATTTTCAACCCAACAATTATTTATGCATTACACTTTATATTTATGCAACATAAAGAAACACGATATATATTATAAGAAATACAATTTAGTAAAACTTTAAATACTATTATTTAACTACATTAAAAGCTATCAAAACATCGATATTAAAAAAAAATCGATTGCAATTCGCATAGATAATTATTATCTTTAACATATCGATGATTTTAAATCAAAGTAGGAAATAAAGCAATAAAGTAATGTTAACAATTCGACGATCCTTTTCGTTGTCCGGAAAATGTCGAAACTAATAACAAAAAAGTCGTTGAGCACATTTGTAACCGATTTAACGCTCAACCGCCCCGGCCTTCCGCACAACCCTGGCTCATTAGTCCAGCACGAACCAATGCGCACTAAATTCCTGACATTTTCACCTTCGTGCAGCGAAACTCGGCCAGTGGAAAAGAGCACGTAAAGCAAGGCCACTCTCGCTTTCATAGATTCGAGAAAAAATCTTTACTATGGATTAATGACTATGACATTATAGGATAGAATATAAGGATCACTTTTATCTTGTTCATTCACCGCTATTTTCTGATATGACCATCTATTCCATTCCAAGTGCGGCTACACTTTTAAATCTCGATATATCTTTTTGAATAACTGCAAACTATTTAAAAGCACGACATTGTTGACCAACAATTATTATTACTATCATTAAATATGGCTAGCGTAAATGATTTCTGATTGTAATTTTAACCTTATGTAATAATAAAATAATTAAGCGTTACCGAGTGTAATATTAGACAAAGCCTTGAAAGTTTCAAGAAAATCGACAATATAATACTGTCGACAGGAAATTCTTACACAAAGTATAACATTTCTCAACAACGTACGCAACATCGGCTCCTATTGCAAACGGCGTGATCCCAGCCAACCGAAGCAGCCCACGAATTAATATCTAAAAGCAAATAATTCGCAAACACGAGTAATTGTAATTTAATTTGCTCCATACATGTCAGCAACGTCATTAAAAAGATAAACAATCCGTGGGATCGCTATTAATAAAGCGCACTTTTTCAACAGCGACAGTACCTTGTAATCCAAAGTCATTATGAGCCAGTGGTTTCTACACTCCAAGGGTCACTATACACTTGTTTCTTATTATACTTACATATTACACCACAGCGGTCTTATTCTGATGCAACATTGATGCCTTAAACTGACCGCAAAGTTTTTAACGAGACGGCCAATGAACCTTACATGATGAAGATCGATGGTTTCTGATGACATCGGGTCACGTTCGTTTCGCATTCGTTAGTTGTTTGGTGCAACTCAGTATTGGCTCCGATATGATCCAATAAGCAAACTATTTTTGAAGCAGAACGAATTGAATAAAGAATGAAGCTTACAAGTTAAGAGTAATAATGATGCAATGATATTTTCTTACAGCAAAATGTGAATGAACCTTGGCACAAGTGATTCATATGTTTAAATGACTCGAATTTGGTTTGATTTGATCTTAACGATGTATTCAATATCGCAAAAATTTATCAAACAATTGAATTGAATATAATAAATACATTACCTTTTGTGATATTTATTAATATTCTCGTAATAACTAAACGCATCGTTTACAATTTCTTTAAAATTAAAATTCTACAAACTATCTTATCAAAAAACAAACAACATTAATCGAAAGTCGTTAAAATAATCTCAAATGTCGATTACAGCATCGGCATTTTGATCGACAAGGTCGAGGTTCTGTCCATCTGTTACACCCACTTCACGTGTAGTGTAATATCGAAACACCTCTATACTCGACTAATCAAATATCAAAAAGAGATAGCACTCTTTAAAAAAATTAATTTATGTACATTTTCATAAGAACATTTAATTTTTATTATTTATAATTGATTTTATTAAATTTGATTTATAATTAATCATTATGGCCTTAAAGTCATTGCATTGAGTTAAATGTAAATTACTAAAGAAGTCATGTCAAACGAAATAGTGGCGAAAGTTATAGGCCCACAATCACTTTTGTTTATTTAGCTATTTACTTATTTGGTATAACAAACAATTGATAATCCTAAAAAGAATTACATAATAAAAGAAATATGTTCGAAAATCTGACAATAGTACACAACTATATCAAGTAAAATTTATAAGTATGCTGTATTTGAATGTCTTAGCTTTTAAATAAAATATATGAATCAGTCAATGTAGTTTTTTTATAAATTATTAAATATTATATAAAATAAATGAAATATATAAAAAACGTATAACCAAATCAAATATTACTATAAGCATGAAATTAAAGTATAGACCATTCGATCCGAAAAAAAGATTATATCTCAATCATGTAGACGAATAGAATCTCTTTGTAAAATTGCCGCATGATTCGTATACAAATTGACCCCGGAGAAAGTGACTGGTTACTTCATAATGTTGCTACCATATTTTATAATAGTTGAAACATCCTTCAAATCTATATGCGACTGCTTTAGATTTTAAGTTATTATAAGATATAAAAACTATAGATGCTTGTATTAAGAGCGATGTAATCAAGATATATGCATCTAAATGGTGAGTTAACTAACGACATATTTTGTAATTAGTCGTACAATATTATTTATTATTAGTTTTTAAAATAATTAAGACTCAATGGCAATATATGATAACTAAAGAAATAATTTCAAAAATTTTATTCAAATATCTAATTACAGCATATGGTTCATCCTCTACTGCATTTTGAGAAAAAGTATATTATTAACGATGGTTCCGTTCGATATGTATTTTTCAGTATACCTACTTGTATTAAACTCAATGAAGCAACAGCATACCCAAATGCGTGTAGTGAAGTACACATTTGATAAATTGTTATCATCATGCGCAATTGTCGACAGTTGACAAAGAATATATTTTACCTGCAACAAAAAGAAACAATATATCAATGTAAGTTTGCATTGTATTGGATACATAAATAGCGGCACATGATATATTATAAATATACTGCAAACAAGATAGGCATTGGAAAGTCTACATAAACTTAGGCGATAAAAGTAATTTTAATAAAACCTAATGCATAAATGCACCAACAAACACCAGTTGCTCGCATACATTGTGACTTGAACGTCAAAAGGGAATGTTCCATATTTAAAAATAAGCAGTCTAAACTCCCTCCATAAGAGTCTACGTACATTTGTTTTTTATAATGACGTATAGCGTGCATACAACTGTAATGAAATTCTCAGGTAGAGTTTACATCGACTAATATGCGCACACCAGTCGGTTTTATGTAACCATATAAATTATAAATGTCCTTAAAAGGCATAGGTTTAATTTTATTAAATTTTAATATATATATTTTTTATTAGTATTTGCATTGTCAAAGTCATTATAGAGTCTAACGATGAGCAAGCGCGCGCCTTTAGTGTCTATGCTAATAAACTAATTTCATTTCATTGGCCGTTTTTTTATATTTGTCACGCATATTAAAGTCATTGATTATCGAGTTGTAATACATTTGATTGATTGAGATCTTTGCGTAATCATCATTAATAATTGTAAAGGAAACTGTCTGAGGAATGTTTACGATAAATTTTACTTCACAAAAATGAAATTCAGTATAAAGATGTCACAAAAATGTTATGTAACGGATCTCTCTCTTGATTATAAGCGGGGTGACTCAGTAAGAAACGGGAAAAAAGAATTATCCAAACACCATATGACGTGAACTGACTTAAAACAAATAACTGTGTTTAAAGTTTAAACCCAAATGTTTGTACAACACCTTTAACGGTAACGTAATTTAGCGAGCAATCATGACTAAAATAAATCCAAACGAAATTTGTTCAAATTCTCAGTACGGATAATAAATGCTGTGTACGAAAACAAACATAAACAACATAGATGGGAATAAGATAAATGGGGAAGCGGTCGAGCGCGTCACATAAGATGGATCGGATGCAGTGTTAGATGTCATTGAGATAGAGCATGTGATTGTAACGATGAAGGCAGGGGACGATGTGAACAATAGGACATGATGGAACCATTGTGATGTCCGCGTGAAGAATACCCGAGGAAGCGAGCTATGACAACCATACATCTTGCAGCAACCTTGGACAAGAGAATAGCAACTATTAAACCTTTGGCAATGTCAGTAATCTACTCAAATCCCTTTAAGAGTAAGGTCATTTTAAAAGGTATCGTTCAAACGAGATACTATCCAAGTATGCAAGTGGAAACAATAAATTATTTCCGTTCTAATTTAAAGTATGAACACAATAGGTCGTTAGGACAAACGAACACATGTACAATTTTGTATAATGACAACGGAGATAGTCAATTTTCTTACAGTGTTGAAAATATACACACACACACACACACACACACACACACACACACATATATATATATATAATATATATATATTGCATTTACACAGATCATTTTTTGTTACTTGGCAATCTTAAAAAAAATTCTAGTATTTAAAAAAACAATTGAGTTGAAAATAAAAATATAAATATTTAGAAATAGGTGCGTGTGTGTATGAATTGATACAGTGTCATTACCACTTGCTTAATGGATTTTATTGTTCTAATTTTGGAACGTACATTTAATTTTCAATTACAAGCCTTTATATGAACTGCAATTTCAAATATATTATGATCTTTTATGGCATTGAAATGTGAATGCACATGAGCGCAATAAAAACAATTTCTGTATTGAATATTGTTAATGTTAACTCTGGAATTAATAGCCTTGCCTATTTTTATATATACCAATTTATTCGCAACAACAAATAAACAATTATTATATAATTTCATTAATATAATTATAATACCTAGTAATTAAAATACAAACTAATAGAGAATCTTGAATATATTATTTAGGTGACATGTAAAATTAATAAATACGCATTAAGATACGTCCATTATTTTAATTCAACTTATTCGATTTCTCATGCTTTATATTTAGGCATCCTTTTTAAATTATTGAAGTATTAACCACACCAACAAAGGTTCGCTGGTAGATAATGCCATTAAGCATTAAGCTCGCCTATGTGCAAAACTTAGATATATTTTTTTAAATTTTAGTTTTTTTTTTTGCAATAAAGAATTTATTTAAATATTTTTTTTATAAACTACCTATTAAAACCAACACTTATTCATGATATATATATTTTTCTAAATAATATATATATATATTGATTTTAGACTTCTATATCAGTAAGTAGTTCCTATTATTATTCATAGAGTAAAATGTACACTATATAGAGCATATCATTATTCATTACTTGGTATAATAATTTAAGTATAACAATGTTGTTACTAGCGCCCTCTAGTATATTAAACTGAAAGCAATGTTAATGAATAATAAAATTAGTATTTTTAATCAAAATTTTATATGTCAGTGACTTGGTCGTAATGTGGTTATAATTGCCTACCAAAAGACCTTGGATTCCAGCTAATGTTTGCAATAACCCATTGTTTTTTATATGTGAAAAGCTTTACCAATTCAATTTTATTACTTAAGAATGTTGATATTTACATTTGGTTGTACTGTATTATTACTTAAAACGTGCTTTTTTATTATCCGAAATTAAATAAGAAGGCTTATTAAGTTGTTAATAATCTATACTACATAAATTCATAGAGTTTGTATGTCTGGGCGCGCTATTCTCGTGAACTATCTGTACGATTTAAATCATTCCTTTTGCATTATTTAAATCATTTATTGTTTTTGGGGAATCTTATCGGCTATGCATATAATAATAATAATAAAACGTTTATTATTAAATAATATTTGTTGCCTTGGCACCAAAACCCAGTTTTGGTTTGTCTTGGCGCTGATTTTGATGATTTTACATATTAGGTCAGTGAGTTTAAATTTTAAACTATTTAAAAATAAACCTAAAATCTTTAATACACACAATACTGAGTTAATATTAATTTTAAAGTCAGGCCACATAAACACGTACACGAACATAACCATTAAAATTAGTAACGAATGTTTTCACACGTTATTCACTATCCGCGTACATATACCTACATGTGTCTGAACCATTAAACGTCTAAACAATTACCATTATTTATGAAAGACATGACATTAAAATTGTATGTAATAGCTTTAATATGATCCGAAACTATTGGTCAATAATAATTGTTACAACATAATAATGTTCGCACGAATATGGCTATTGTATCAGTCATTAACGACAGCACTCTCTATTAAAGAAATATAATCTGTATTGTCTCTCAATATACTTGAACAATAAGGCTCATTTTCCTGTGAATAGCCGTGATATGTGAAGGTCGTATGCAATGTTAAATATTTTTATCTTAAGGGCCTTTAACGAAACTTTTATTGTTACTGCCACCAAGTATCAATTTACCGTTAAACGATTTTACGGTTGATGATAATTTTTGGTAATTAAAATTGGGAAACAAACCATGATGCCTACATATTGTTAAATTATTAACGGTACCTACATGTGGATTTAGTATAAAATCATAATTAGATATTTTATAAGTATAAGAAGTAAGTATAGTATAAAAGAAAGATATCCTGGCTTCATACTAGAAACCCTAAAAGCAATATTTAATTATGCTCATAGACGTAATGAAATGCCTTTTATCTATCAAATTTCGACATGGTATTATATTCTTAATTAAATGTATCGAGTTTTCTTGAAGATTGTAATTATTAAAAAGAAATGTTTTGCAATTTTCTTCGTAATTATAGCTTAAAGACACAAGAGCTAATTAAAATCTAGCCTAATAATTAAAACCGAGGCGCACTATTTCACCCGTCCTGTGAAGCATAGATATTGCCACAAAATGGTCGTTCATCCAAGAAATTAACATAACACGTTGCCAAATAAGTTCTATGATCCATGAGGTTTATTAAAATAACATTTGTTTATAAAAAAATTAATTAAACCCATTAATCATTAATGACCATAACTATGGCTGAAAACGTTTACGAAACGTAAGCCGTTTTATATTGTAAGTTATTAATTTTCAAGGAATTAGTTTTTTAGAATTTTAATAAATTAGTAGAATAATAAAGTTATATTTAATAAACAGTTAATATAAGTAATACTTGAGATAGATTTATTATTATTAACTTTATACTTATTATATTTAAGGTCATTTGTTTCTAATAAAAAAAATTTTTAAGTACTCATGAAGCGCCAACCGCACCATCGAAACATCTACTTACAAGTATTTCCACCGGGTCAAAAATTTATCACTCTCGTCTACATATAAAATGCCTAAAATTATTGTCACGTGCCGTAAAGAGCACGCGTGCTATTGGGTCGCCATCCTTGTTCTAGGTCACGCATGGGCCTTGTGTACATATTAAAATGTATAACGTTTAATATTATAAATATTCAGTGGGAATAATTTAATTAGCCTACGTTTGTCATCACAATGCTTTATAACAAGGACTTCTGTCTCATTGTTATTAAATGAGCTTCAAATATTGTACATACTGGATATTTAAGGCCTCCACACACATGTTAGTAGCTCGCATACCATTAACAAAGTTAAAACTTACTATATTTTACGCTGTTACTGGCTACATATTCATGTACTGGTTAACTTAGGTTTTTATCTATGAGTTAAGCTTATGCAATGCTAAAAAGGTAAATATAAAAAACTTTAATAAACCCAAACAATATAACTTAAATATACAAATACTAATAACTGAGTGAACTAAGCTAATACTTTCTAGGCGATAACATGTCTTCTCCACTCCAGTCTTTAACTCATTTAAATAATACATACTATTATTTAAATCTACAATATGTGTGTTACGACGTTCTTCTTGTATAGTAAATGAATGGATTTTTACTAATTATAAAACAATGAGAAGGAATGTCGTATAATTGCATTTTTTATCGCAACATTGTTATGTACCTACAATAAATTGTATTTATTCGTCTTTTAAAATTTCCTTTGTAGTCTTTCCCAGGTATATAAATCTATATAATAACACTGAGTTAAATTTACTAGAGAAGTTGAAAAGAACGACGTTGTAGTTGTTGACTCATTATTACGCTTTACAAATATATTTCATTTAAAAGTATCACATAATGTACACATTATCTATAGAAATTTGTCTTTACCAATACATTTAACTCAATGCATAATAATAAAAACATATTTCTAAGTCATAATTTCATTTGTTTTTAAGAAGCATGACAAAGTTAATCACAGTTCGCATGTAATTAAATAATAATCACTGAACGGGCCTTATAAAATTTTCAACACAAAATTCTCATACAATAATGCCCATGACATGGTGGAATATAATACTTATGTATTATATTAATAATAGTCAAATAAACGCCAAATACGGCGCAGTATTGTGTGATTTTTATATGCTGATGTAACCCGGTGCAAATTATCAAACACGCCGAACAAGTTTAGTTAGAACAACAAATTTGGCGATGCATCTTTCGAAAACCTGTTAAGTGTTGCATGAGGTCATTATCATCTGCTTTTGGTTATTGTTCGTTATTTATGGCAATCGAGTTTTTCCTTTTTTTACATTTGCCTTTTTATTAATGTATCACTTCTATGTATATATATGTAGTGTATTTATTTGTATTGAAAATATTGACATTATCATAAATATTTTTCACACCCATAATGACACGTTTACTTTGGTTGTTAAGTAACTCATGTGGGAGCGCGCGATTTCTGAAACTCATGTCATACAGCTCGCATTTGTGGAAATATTTAATATTTATGGATAGGGGAAGGACCGCTAAAGAAACGCACGTAATGCGGGGAATATTTGTTTTTACTAACCCCTTACAAAAAAAATACCAATCTATTTACCTTCCTTTATAAAGTAGTTGCATATTGCAAAAACAATTTTTCAAATCGGTTTGATATTCCTTGAAATCGACGCGACATATACGTCTACGTACACTCTGCGTGACGTACGCGTACAATACTATTTTTAATGTACGAAGTTGACAGGTGCACGCGACGACGCCTTTATAAGTTCCATACATTACAAGTTATGTTCGACCTGAATGAAATACAAGCAATAGAAAGGGAGAAATATAAGAAACAGGTATAACTTGGCAAAGTTCAATGCCAGTAAAAGCGACCAAAGAGTAGTTTGAATCAGTGAAGGTGAAAGTACTTAAAGCAACGGCCTTGCCTCGCGTCACCAATGTCCATCAGATTACACAACCAATATGAATAGTTTCAACTCTAATAACAAATAGTAAAGAACAAGATGCTTTTTAATTTGATAGTATTATATTATTTGGTGAAATTGAGACGATATGTTTTGACAATTTGAACTGCATTATTCATAATGTTTTCTTTTTTTCTCTCTATTACATAATTATTAGTAACTGTTGAATAACTCTGGTGTTTGGTTTTGAATTTTAATTATTTATTTGTAAAAAAACGAAGACTTATCGATAACATCAGTATTTTTATTTATATATATATAAACTCGCCTTCACTATGCTATGTTTATGGACAAGTGTGCTAATTTCTAAACCACATAACAAAATAAAACAGTAATTAATTATTATTTCTATCACGTTTAAATTGTTTTAGTAATTAAGGGCATTGCCGTTGGGGATAATTGCGGAATCGCCTAAAATCTTGCACAAGCCATCAATTGGTGCCCGCCTTGTAATTTAATGTTTTATTTATTTGTTTAAATACAGTAATGTTAAAGTGTAGCAAATAATTATAGAGATTTTAACAGCTTCCCAAATGGTTTAACGTCAATTACTGTGTTTATTTCTTTTAGGTGTTTTTACGTTAGTAGGTAGCGTTTATAAGTGAATTACTCATATATAATTTCCTTATATACTAGTTCTTTAAGCAGCTTATTAGCGAGATTATCTTGTTTTATAATATAGTTAAATTATTCACTTCAATATTTTTTTTAAATATAATAACCCCGAAAATATAATATAAACTTTGATACGAAAGAAGAATAAATGCATATATAGTATGTATTATAATTTACAATTTTATATTGAAAAAGAATTTTACATTAAGCTTATAAAATACCCTATGAACATATGCTTTTTAATCTCTCGGAAGAGATGTAAAAATTTTGACAAGAAAATTACGAAATAAATGATACAACATTAATCTTTTTGAAATATCATTACCAATTAAGAACCAGCAATACGTCAGGTGTTACATTGCTTTTAGCAAACTATGTTATATAAAATTATCATTGCATTGAATAGTTTGTTGACCCGACATTTTTTATAATATAAAACTCTAGAAGGTTACTTACTTCATAGACTTTTGTATGATGTTATCCCCTTTCTTAATATTATAATAATAAAATTCTTTATTGAACCTAAGAATACTAATAAATGAATGTAGATATTGATGTTAATTTTTAATATTAGTAATCAATTAATGCGGAAGTCTAGAAACAAATGAAATGACAATTAAATTCGTTAATACAAAAAAAGGTACAGTAAGAAAAGCATAAAAACAATATTTAAGATGTATGCCAATTATACAATTAATTTTTCAATATTATAATGACAGAGAAGAAAAAAATCTTATATTAAATGTTGTCTGATAATTTACGTTGAAAATTACGTGCTGCATTTTACTCGGCAATTTACTTAATGCTTTAAAAAAATATGGGAAAAAATCAAGCAGTAGCGATTTCTTAATAATTGCTTATTACCTAGAGAATGTCTTCCGGGTTATGCTGAAAATTGTTACCAACACTTTGCAAAGACTCTATCTAATCCGATTTTAGGTTAAAGGTTATACAGGTGTGTCATATATAATGGCACAATTTACACCTGACATATATTGTCAATTGTCAATTTCATACTTTACAAATGCCAATGTAGGTACGTGTAAATCATATATAACACTATTATGTGACTCGCATGGTACTTATGGAGTTTACTTGATACATTAACTACAAATTGAACGGACACTAAGTTCCCGTTATTTTATGAAGAAATAACTAAAGCCCTATTAGAGATGAATTAAATAAATCCTATCTATTTATATAAATAATGATATACTTAATGTATAAGCGAAACGAGTATAAGTATGTAATTAATTTCAATAAATAGTGGCACGGCCATTAATTTTCAGTAAAATGTGCAATAAATCTAATTTTGTCACCAAACAGTTCAGGTTAGTATATCAGTAGTGAACGGAGTTGTTGACCTCGCTATGTAAGGGCTGTGGGGTTACTTTGCGGAACTCAAACCACCTGGTGAAAGGCTTGGGTCTGTGACTGAATACCGTGGGGATAGCCTTGGAAGTTTTGAGAAGGTCGAAAACTAGACCGGATACTGAAGGCTGTTTTTTCAATTTCATAGCTTATGCTAATTAAAATAACTTAGGTTTTTTATATTAATATATTATAAATATCGTCATGGCCGCAAATAAGGTATAAACTATTTGTTTTTAGTATTTAATTAAGTTTAAAGTTAGAGCATAAAAAAGCGATTAAAAATACACAATGTCCTGGTTCCAAATGACCCAATAGGGAACCTAAACAAGAAAACAAAGTCAATGACGTCTTCAAGAGCCACGACCTGTGCAGTAGCCCCATTTAGGCCAATATTAAGTAGATTACACCCAGATACATAATTCAGATTATCCTTTCCACGTGACCACTAATATCCAGTTGCCACATTTAGACATATGCGTCTGGATAATCCTACCTTTTTTATTTTACAATTTACAAATTTAAGGTGAGTTTATCACATCGCTACTTATTCGCAACTCGGAAAAAAATTAACACATTTAAAATCTGATCACGTGATTATTTCTCATACAATAAAATGATAAACTCTATTTAAAAAAAACTGATACAAATTTATACTTTTATAGAATAGAACAGCGGTTCTCAAACTTTTTTGGCGAAGGAAAAAGCCTTAATATAATTATAAAAAACTGATTTATATATATTTATGAATAATCATATTGCAATGTAATATTACGTAATATTTAGTTGGAATATTTAGATGTAACCTTATAATCTCCCTTTGATAGGTATTTTTTGCAGTATTTTAGCCCAAGGGTTCCGCGGAACACACTTTGAGAATGGCTGGAATAGAATTATATTATATGCTTTAAACATATTTAAACGAAATGAATGACAGTTCAATTTATAATTGCAGAATAATATAATATTGTATATTATAACGTGGCTTTTAATCAGGTTCATTAATTAATGTCGTACACACGAGTACATAGTTTGATCGTTTCGAATTATAATAATTATGTTTGCATAATTATAATTGTTGATAAAAGGAGGCGTTCTATTCAAACACCGGTCATATTCACAAGGTCGATTGTGTAGGTGTAGGTGATCGAGATCCGTCATTCGCATTGTGCTTATTGTACACTCACAATGTCATAGGTATAATATACATATAGATAGTTGTATAATTGGATTAAGACCCTACTTAATTATATGGTTTCATATATAGCCATATTGTACCGTAATTCCTTGAAGTCGCGTTTTGGAATGAGCTCGGAAGTAGCTATCAATCTGTCTGTGGTTCTCTGCTCAAGGACCACACTCTAGCTTAATATCAGGCGGAGTGTGGTCATATGCCAGGCTACTATAATAAAAAAATGGAAACTACTTTAAATTAAACTAAAGAAAATTTAAAGGAAATTATTTAAAATATTTTGCTTATAATTCCCGCTACAACATTCAATAAGCGAAGCGAAGCCGAACTGACCACACGTATCCTGATGATGCCACGTGAAGTGATTGAATGTTGTAGCGGGAATTATAAGCAAAATAATATTAAATAATTTCCTTTAATATGGATTTCCGCAAAGTAACGCCTGAAACAACCAATTATAAAGAAAATTTCTTTAAGCATGATGGTCAAGGTTGTTCGTACCTATGTCGTAACGTCGCGGTCGTAACGGAAACTTGGGTGTTATCAAAGTGTAAATAAACAAAGATGTAAGCGAAGGTCACAAGTTGAGTGTGGGTTTCCGCCGGAACAGAATCTTGATAGCTGGCAGTAGCCCGGCCTTCTATGGAACTTTAGAAAGGTGATGTAAGTAGGTCCACATATGTATGTATAATAAACGGGAAGTTAACGTGTAACAATTCAAAGAACTTAATATTTCCGTCATAACGTTAATTGTTCGATAATAGTTATCAAATTGCTTAAACCAGGGGTCCATATTGCCCACAACCGTGGCGCAGGTATGACAGAAATGACGGGTGTGAAAGTGGCAACGAAAGTTGTATAGATCACTCATCAAACTGCTTATTAGTGTTTGACTGTATGAATAGATTATATAGATATATGTGTATATTTACACCTACTCGTATTTTTTAATTAAAATTCATTACTTTTTATTACTACAAATAGACATAACTATCTTTTGATCAATTTAATTATTTTCCTTGTTTAATCAAAATATTAATATTATATTTATTTATTAATTGTATTACCCTATATAAATTGAAAATATTGTCGTTGTAGACCAATCCCGTTCATATGCAATGTAAAATTGCATGCATTTATGGTACATATTTACGTCTAGACATATATTATACATACATACATAGATCGAATATGCAAATAGGTGCAGTTGATTGGCATTACACAGTATCCGCATGGAAATTGGTTATTTCGTAACAACAGGACTTGTGTCGCTAAAACTAAAGTTTTTGTATGCTAGGATTTATTAGAGAAACGTTTTGTTGGGAAATACGTAGGTACTAATTGGCCCCACACATGGCTAATATATGACGCAAGTTTTTTACACGCTTAAATGAATTTCCATTTAATCAATTATAATAATAAATCTTAAGTTAGTCGAAATTTTAAATAAAAATTTGGTACGCCATATCTCAGAACAGGGAATACCCATGAATTTAAAAGATTTTATACCGCTTTGTTTTAGCAATCGTAAACGCGACAAACTTATAACTGAAATGCGTTCAAAAAAAAAAAACTAATATAATAATTAAAATAAACACGATAATAATTCACATATCTAGGTAGTTTTATAAATTAGTTACACCATGTTTAGGGATAATTTAAAACGTTATTATAAAATTAGGGTTTATATGTTAATTAGAATTGTTTTTTCTTGGGTTATTGCCTGAATTTGAACATTTGAATCCAATAATAAAAGAAAAATTTCAATTTCACTTTTTTTTTGTCTTACTGTTATTAATGGTACAAAATTATATTAATTACATATGCAAATTTAACTTCAACATAAAATAAATTATACATACTTAATTTAAAACCTTACTTACCCCTTCTCCTGTTCTAACAAGATTTCTTATCTGACCGGTTTTCATAAGCCACCGGCATATACTGAACTAGTGTTGCAATCATTTCCTGTGCCAGTCTCTGTCTTATATACTATTATATAAAGAGGAAACATTTGATTGTTTGTTTGTATGTACTGAATAGGCTCCGAAACTACTGGACCGATTTGAAAAATTCTTTTACCATTAGAATCGTAAAAAATCCCTGATGAACATAGGCTATAGAATATTTTCAATTGTTTTTTTTTAAAGAAATATTACATTTTAAGTTCACACAATTCGATGTCTATGCCTAATTTTTCAATTGTTTTTAAAGATATATATCTTTTTTTTTTTTCATTTTAAGGCAAAGGTATTTCATTTTATTTTAAGATCACACAATTCGATGTCTATGCCTAATTTTGGCGGTAAATGTGCTGTCAGTTTTTCGATTATTTTTTAAGATATATTTCATTTTATTTTAAGTTCAGACAATTCGATGTCTATGCCTAATTTTGGCGGTCAAACGTGTTGTTTGTTTTTTGTTTTTTTTTTTTTTTTTTAAAGAAATATTACGTTTTATTTTAAGTTCACATTGTAATTCATATCTAATTCAATGAATATAAAAGCGAAAGTTCTCTCGAAATCCGCTTGACATACAAAGATGAAATTTGACAGGGAGATATTTTATAGTTAGTTGTCGTCTGCAAAGAACGGATTTTGCAAAGGAGTTATTAAGGAGTAAGGGCTCTCGCAGGTTTGTATAATTTTTTTGCTACAAACTAGAAATTTGACGGAGAGGCAGTTAGTAGATTTTGCAACAGGGGTGTGGAAGGCATTTTCTGTTGACTGAAATATGAAACATCATTAAACTTCATGGTACTCTATATCTTCATTATTACGCAGACGTAGTCGCGGGCAACTGCTAGTATAATAGGAATGTTACTTACTACCTACATATATACATTCATATACTGTTGACTTCCAAATATAATTTTCATACAGTAATGCCCCGCTTTACGCGAGTGATACGTTCCGGAAAAAACTGAAATTCCCGCGACTTTAGAGAAGTTGATGACTACATTATGTTTATACGCACTCTTTCGCATAATGCGGGGCAATTGAGCGCGAAATTTGAATTTCGCGTTATAGTGAAACATAACGGAGTCGCGTAAAGCGGGGTCTTATTGTACTTTTAAAATGTCATATATTATAAACAATTGAATAACGAATGTAATTACGTATATTTATAATACAATACATACCTAAACTTATAGATATTGCAAATATATATGTGTAATTAATTATCACAAAAATAATAAATAACTTGTTTAGTACAAGCGCAAATGTATCACATTGTGTTTGCAACTTGCTCCAGATTTATATTGCGAAGTAAAACGTATCAGATTTATCTAATGCATGACTATAATAAAATGCGCCTACGTGCACGTGATACGAGTTTAATGCTTTATTGATAAGCACACTATTTATAGAGCACGTCGATATCCTTTTTAAGATAACTTATTTTTATTAAATAATAAGTTTATACAATAATTTAGTAGTAAATGGTATACTATACTAATCAACTGGACATAAGATTAACTCTTTCATTTTATTTTAATTGTAAATATTTTTAATGAGTTTTAAAAATATGTTTAAATGTAATCATAAATGTAATGTAATCTTGCTCTCTGTAATGTTAGCGCATTTTACACCTACAATTAGATTATTATAATTCTTAGTGTGATATTAATTCCAAGTCTAGTTGTAGAGCCCTGTTTGTGGACCCAATAAATAAACTTTAATTATCATACGCGTGATTGTGGCCTGACTTTTATTAATGAACAACTTCAAATTCCAAATCATGATTTCAAAACATCATAAAATGTACAATCATATTATACTTATTACCTATAATATTGTATTTAGTACATACTTTTATGTGTTTATTTACGAGTGTATTTCAGTAAAATACGTAGTCTCATTTGGAAAAACGTTTTTATTAAAATTGCCTATTAAAACTTTAATTAGATTTTTTTGTAAAAGAATATATCAGTTAACCAATTAACAATTCGAGTTGCATTATTAGTAAAAGTTACAACATGACAATACAGGAGTAAGTAGGTGTAGAAATGACCGAGAATTCACAATGTAGCTTATATTACCGCATCGTGTGTGAGAGTATGCCAAACTGGTACAAAGCTGCCAGGCCTGTGTTTGACACAAGTGCCCCTGCTCCACATTGTGACCGGTCCAGTACTTGATACTATTGGTCGCCGACACCTGATTCTTGTGAAATTAACTGCATTACTTCTTGCACAATTTATACATAATACTTTTAATAGTATTTTAAAAAAGCTTAAGAATTTAATCTTATACTTAAACTCTGGTTATTGAGTAAATTCATACATAAATCATTTATCTTTAAGGGCTGTGTGAAGAGTCTTTTGCAGGTCTTCGTCCTAGTTCGAATAACGTTGAGATAAAAAAACTATGGAATATTCATCTCTATTACACTGAAATCACAGCATTACTAGACAAAGATGGTGGATCGAGTTCGGCAATTTTTCAACATTTCAGGTTATTATAATTCGGGAACTTTACCCAGTGCCGCGTGTAAAGAGTTTTATAAAATGACGTGGCAGATTTTTCTTTATCCAATAGTGAAATAATATATGGCTTTAAGTAATAATAATAATTTCATTCCAGAATAACAATCGAAAGTAAAGTCCGTTTCATAAATAGCTTATATCATATTAAAACCTGCATTAATAAGTTGTTTATAGCTCATTAAATAGTGTAATCTGATAATAATGGTCCATAAAATAGCAACAGGGTTCCTGCGCACGCGCATTATACTGCCTAGTGCGCATTGCCTCTATTATTCAACGCGTTACGCAACCATTATCTTAAACTGCAATTAAAAGTAGTTTAATCATTGATACTGACAGCTTTGCTACGAGTTTGGTTTTTTATTATTCCAATTAATGTTAACACTGATCATTTTAATTGTTGCTGTTAGCTTTAATAGCATTTCGTCATTTATGTCAATTTAAGCAATTTATTATGACTTAAGACTTAAATGTATATATTTAAGTTTAAAGGAATGTTATTCATCTGTCAATTGTGAACTCACTTGTTTCTTTGTAGGTTATTAATGTAATTTTACCTGTAACAAAAAATTATAATATATTTATTTATTTATAAAGCCTACCTACAAAATTACATTAAAACTACAAATTATAAAAAGGACTACTATTATATAAACTAAATAAAATTTTAATTATATATATTATTTGAAATTATACATATTATATACATATTATTTGAATGTTGAACACAAAAATAAACATCAAACCACAACATGTAATTTTAGAAATGCGTGAAAAACATATAACAAACCAAAAATTAATTTAAATATCAAACAAACACCTTTAATAGCCCACTAACCTAAAAAATAAAACCGTGTTTTGAAAAAAAAAGAAATTAAACACGGTCTTCTAAATGCGCTAACAATTCGTTCTATCAATTACTGGACCAAATTGAGACGTAACATACACACAACAAGCAGATTGTTTTGATACCACCTACGGTTCGTGATATAATAGACAAAAAAATACAACTGGCAAGTGTTACGGACAACCATCATAATTGATTTTAAATTACGCCATTTTAAAGTTTTATTTAATAAGAATTATGTAAGTAATTTAATAAAAACTTAATGCGGTTTACTATAAATAATTTCTAGAAGGAAGTCGACCTTCGTGGTATTTCCTATTTTTGTATATATAATAATAAAAACATAGAACATGAGGGTTTACATGTGAATTAGAATTTTACAATTTCTTATTGGACTGCTGCCTGAATACTCGACATTGGCAGAATTGTCTTTAACAGATATCTGAAGCCATTAACAAAAGAAAAAGAAGAATAAAGACGTATTAGTACGAAATATACATTTTTTACCAAGTCTATAAAATTAAGCTAAAATTAGTAAATCCCATAGAGTAAAAGATGCTAAGAACAACGCCATTACCCATGCATTATTAGCCCAGTGGACTAATGCGGTTTATTCAGTCACTAGAACTCTCCGTGGTAAGACGTGTTTTCGTATTTAAAAACAATTTTTTTAAAGATAATTGTTCCATTTGATAATTAACGCGGGCTTTCCATTAACTCATTGTTAAATTCACAATCATTACATCAAATTTTTAAATTTAAAACAGAGAAAGGCATTAATTAAAGTGTATCATTAGATTGATTAGAAATATATAGCATTATAAATGTGATGTTTTAATCATTATACTTACATAAGTCATTACAATCACATATGAGTAATACAATTTAAAAGGGCTTAAATTCGAAAAGTAGATCAATCATATTTATGTAATGATATAATTGAAGATGTAACTTCCGTATGTTTGTTTCTAAAACAAATACACACATTTATCATTGAACGGATTTTATTTGCAATTATTTTGGTAGACATACGATAATAATAAATGATTAATTGAAGCTTGAATCATATATTTACACTAACGACCTTCTTTAATATTACTTTCGTTGTTTAATTTATTCCGAATTATCTACATCTTACGAACATTTATAGTTTGATACTGTCAAATGATATTTAGAGAAACTTATATAAAATAATTAAAACGAATTTAAAAAGTATAATTAACACAATGCAAAAAGACACGGAAGAAGAACCAAAGAAATGTCAAAATTCTAAAATCTTCATAATTTGTAGAGACAACCGCCACAGATGTATTTACATGTTAGAATTGAATATCAAACAACAATTTCCAAACAAACGTTTCCCATTCTCATGTACTTGAAGAAAACTTGTATTTAGTGCTGATCTGTAGAAGTGAAGAGTAATTTTTTACAATCTTAGAAACGTTGCTTTAAAATATTCAAAATAAACGTGATAGTAGGTAACCGCATAGTCCTTTAAATTTATTAAATAACTTCAAACATATTAAACGAACAGGAAAACTTAATAGCATTATAATAATTAGATTCAACCGTTTAATTAGAATCAAAATGTTATCATCATGTCGAAAAGGGCGTTCTATTCTAATTATGTAACTTGTACCTTTCTCATTTCGCTAATAAACTATTTCAATTAATAGACAATGGTATCAATTGAATGGACTTTCAATTACTTTTATTGTTCAACCTATACTTTAAAAACAAAATTGATTGACTAATTCCATTTTCAATTGTTTTCAAAGGAATAAAAAACAACTAATAAACAGTCTCTTACAGTATCTTGTGTTACTGCAAAATGTATTTTGACAATTATTCAGAGTAAATAATAATAAAGTTACATCTTTTTATATAAATATATGAATATTGCTACTTTATGCTTGAGTCCGAATAAATGCTATTTATTGTAAAGAACGACCAATTTTATTCATTCAACTGTTATCCAAAATTAATTTAACATTGTAAAGAGAGGTATGTGGAATATTTTCATAATTTTAGATCGTCTTTACACTTTTATATCATTAATTTTCTTTATTCTTTACATATATGGGGCATTCTTTTACAAACCGAACAGATTTTGGCAAAAATTGACCGACACATTTTTGATTTGGCTGAAACTTTTTTTACAGGTTCTGTATTGAAAAAAAAGAGACCCGTATTTTTTATTTTTTTTACTTTTCACAATATTTTAGACGCTAGCCAGGATTGAAAATTCGCGATTTTGATGATTTTGGGCTTGAGGAGTAATTTTCAAAAATTCACAACTCCGGTTCTATTTGTGATGCAGACGGGTTTTTTCTATTATTTTAAAGGTAAAAGAACAAGCTTTAAGAATAAAATATTTTTGAAAAAATTTTCTTAACAATTTAAGATTATTATTAACGATTGAAGTTTTTAAATTGATTTTTACCAATTGCCCCCACCTCATATCGAGTTTTAAGTATTACCATCGTATTCTACGTTAAATTTTCTTTCAAAAACAGATTTTTAATCGATGGACAAATTATTATTACTATCGAAAAAAAAATTAATTAACATAGCGCGCCGCTTCGCATAGGAGCGCGGACCATACTGCGCGCCTTTCTTTCTTGTCTCTCATCGGTTTTCTTTGGAATATTATATATATTACATTAATATTATATATTTTTGATTAAATACTTTTATTTGTTCGTCGATAAAGCTTTATAACAACTAGAAAACATAATATCAATAATAAGTACATATAAATAAACACATCATTGTATAAAAAAAATACATGATTAATATCTCAATATCATATTAAAAGTACCCCGTTCAGAATAACATTATTAACTGCAGCTAAATCAATCAAATTCGTGAAAAAATGCGAGTAACCTATTTAAGCCACAGCCGAGATTTAAAAAAAAAAATGAAAAAAATATGGCCCAAACACGTCATTGTAAAAAAAAAATTTTTTAAAGTCATTTTTGGGACTTAAAAATTAAAAAAATCGATTACCTTTTTTAATAACATGAAAGTACAATTCTTCACAAAGAAAATGCGTACCCGGACGATTTTTTATGACCTTCCCTAGGGCAAGAGTGGCCATTTTCCGAAGACACTTTTTTTTCGAAAAATCGATGTATCTCGGTAAAAAAATAATACTTTTTAATTTTACAAAAACGAGCTTATTTGGCTAGTAAATACCTACCTTAACTGGTAAATTTCAAAAAAAGAAACAAAAAATTAAAAAAGTTATTATAAAAACAAAAAATGGCCATTTTCAACGAGATTTTTTAAAATAACTCGATAAGTTATGCATCGAATTAAACTCAACAAATATGAATCGATACATTTTTTTAATACCTACAACTATCTAATTTAACTTTTTCTGATTGGTGACATTGTTTTTTTTTTATTAAAAAAAAACAGTTTTTTCGAAATTTTGGAATTTTTTAGATTAGGTTCGCCATTCTGGCGCGAGTTGCTCCACACAGACACTCATATTCTTTTTTTTTCCTATACGACTGTATTTTTTTTGTCCGGGTTAGAATTTTTTTACTTTTTTGTTCATTGATTGAACTATATGCGAAGCGGCGCGCTATGTTAATTAATTTTTTTTTTAATAGTAATAATAATTTGTCCATCGATTAAAAATCTGTTTTTGAAAGAAAATTTAACGTAGAAAACGATGGTAGTACTTAAAACTCGATATGAGGTGGGGGCAATTGTTAAAAATCAATTTAAAAACTTCAATCGTTAATAATAATCTTAAATTGTTAAGAAAATTCTTTCAAAAATATTTTATTCTTAAAGCTTGTTCTTTTACCTTTAAAATAATAGAAAAAACCCGTCTGTATCACAAATAAAACCGGAGTTGTGAATTTTTGAAAATTACTCCTCAAGCCCAAAATCACCAAAACCGCGAACTTTCAATTCTGGCTAGCGTCTAAAATATTGTGAAAAGTAAAAAAATAAAAAATACGGGTCTCTTTTTTTTCAATATAGAGCCTGTAAAAAAAGTTTCAGTCAAATCAAAAATGTGTCGGTCAGAAAGGTGTTCGGTTTGTAAAAGAATGCCCCATATATATTTTTAATAATATTTCTCTATGAATTATAATTCAGGTATTCTATAAAAAAAACCATCTTGCACTATACGTACGCTAGTCCTTGTCGCTAGCCAAAGTTACATTGGTACAGTTATCGATAGCAAGCCCACATCTAGCCAATGTGAACTATTAAGAAATAATAATACAGTATTAAGTTTATCTTTCCGTTAGTGTGTGAGTTGCCATAGATTAGTTTAATTGTAAGTAAGTTGTTGCAGAGAAAATTGCCGCTTTTACAAATGATTTCTAATAAGATTTTTCTCAAATAAAACAATAGTTTAATTATTATAATAGTAAATGTACTGTATATTATAAATTAGCTCTTTTGAAACTAGCATTAAAAAAAATTTACATGTATTCACAATGACATTGAAAATTTGTTACCTAACATCAAATTTCGATTTTGTAGACTTGATTATAATATTGAATTTAGGTATAGGTTTAAGTTGATAATTTTATGTATTTTAATTAATGCTGATTCGAGGTCATGGTTGAGTGCGAAGATGACACAAATTTTTAGTTCTAAGAGTTCTACATGCTTTAAGATTATTACAATTTGATAAGTATCGTTAGTTCAAGGACAGGCGCGTTTATTTATTTTAATCAATATGCGTATAATATCATATATGTTAAGTAGGGTCTATCGAGTAAGTTTAAGTTACAAATTAATTTAAAGTTTATAGACAGACGACCTCCGTGACGCAATCATTAGCGACTACAGTTAAAGAAATATATTTATTCAATAAAACGAGATGCCGTTGTCAAAATAATAAAATTGACATCAATAAACTTCGTTTATTCTATATATATATTTATTAATTCTTAACGCATTGTTCTAGACGTCTACCTAACAATGCCGTCAGTATGTATGGAGTAGTCGACTTTCACATACAAGTTTGTTTACTTCACAAACGTCACTTTGATTCCGGTCAAAACAAATGTTGAAATTAATTATAAATATTAAATTACTAAAGGGACTACTTTGGGTGTTTGGATGTGGTTCCGTTGCTGTCATAGCAGTTTATGATCAGGGTCAATGTTCTATGTAAGTAATAATTATTTATATAATATTGTATTGAAACACTATTTAGCTCATGCTAATAATAGCATAAGCTAATTCGCCTTATACAATATTTGAATTAGCAATTGTATTATACAATAGTGATAATATTAAACATAAACACCAGGTTTCCATTACCCTAAATCCTCAGAACACGTCTGCACTTAGAGGTTCATAATCCTTTATGTAACACGTACTTTTCCTTGAGTACGCCATTGAAATTTTAAGCATGCCCGCTCGCAGTGCATTGCTGGTGACACAATGGCTTCAAACACTTGGGTTATTAATAACATAATTAATCTATCTCTTGTTTGGGTATATTGTAGAATGAACTGATATTAGCGCTTTCTCGTCACGAGATTGTCAATTTGTATTGATTACAAATTGGTTGTTAATGTTATGGAGATGCGTTCATTGTTAATTTTTAAAACAATGAATCCTTCAGCTTATTACATAAAGTTTTTTTTTGTTTAAAACAATAAAAACTAATTAGCTATTATAATTTACATAAGCGGTTTACATAAAAAAAAAGTTAAAAATATAGTCTTTCGTAGATAATTTGGTGTATTTTGTCGTTTCTATCTTAATATTTATTTAGTCAGATATACATTGGTGAATAAGAAATCTTTAAATATATCTACGTAATGCTATCAGGAGATAATATAATAATATATCTATGTATACACATATAGGTACATAGAGAATTAAGAAATTTCATAACTTAAGCTACTAGTACAAATTAAAATTAAAAAAAACTCTTACTGCAACCAATAATTATGAATTATATAACATAAACTTTAGACCGGATTAACACCAAAAGATAATACTGGCACCTTTGGAGTGAACAATTTAGTTACCAGGAAAATCTTATAGTTACGTATGAAATTGTAAAACATGTTTGGAACGAAGAAAACGAGGGTGTGTCTTGGTATTTATTTATTTATTATTTAATGTGCCCTTTTTATTAACACGTTCAAACATTCAAACAGCTAGAACAAAAAGGGCTTACTTTCATTTACCCGTCACCCGCTATTTAAACACTATGACAAGAAATTACTTTAAGTGAGTAAGTGATCTCCAGTTGGTCTAGGTATGTGTTTTGTGTGTGTTAAATTGTAATACTTACTACCTTAAGGCAATGAAGAATTTACTATTATTACGTTTACTTACTCTGCTCGATGATAAGCTAGAAGTAGGTCTATGAGTCACGGAAAAATGCTTATCAACAGTAGTGGTTTTTGGTATGAGTTAGAGCGCGTATCTTTTATTGCATGAAGAATTCGACTTCATTTTTATTATAAGAATAACAACTATTCTACGGTCGTAGCTATATAAAGATGTATGCTAATCCCGAAATGTGGGTCGACACACAAATAATTTAGCTACACATATTGAAAAGGCTTAAACCTTTAAAAAACAAATTCGTACTTAGCAGGAAGAGCTATAAACAAACACGTTATCAAAATCAATGGCAATACTTATTAATTATGTATAATTTACACATGCCTATATAGTCATGTGTGTTGCTCAATGACCGACCGTAGGTGCAGCCGTTCTGATTTATCATCGATTACAAAGTTTAGCCTCGAATGGATCCTGTATAACTTTTCTAGTTTCTAAATTTAATTGAAGGCTAAATTTAATAAGGATTTAGAGATATTATTTAATGAGATGGTTTTCTAATGATATATTATTATTATTCCACAGGAAATTGGTTTAAACGTCATTTGTTTATTAATGAAAATAATTGCATTCTTAGCTAACATAAAAGAAGTCTGTCCTTAACGCATATAATTTGAGTAATTTTTCTAAGTCTGATGATAATTGTAACACTTGAAATTAGGTTTTTTGTTGCATTCTTTTAATTTTAACGATGTTTGACACTTCAACCTATATTTTGTGTTAGTATGACTTTTGACTTACATCACTGCGGGTCGAAATTTCGTTATTTTAATAAATAATTTTATACTTTTTTGTTATTTTTTGAATACTATCAATCCTGCACAATGCCAAAAAGAACAATTTCGCACTTTGATCGGTCGTTGCGTAATATCTCTGCTGAAATTGGTATCACACTCAGACTCAGAACGTTAGAGATTGACCTAGAACAGGTACACCAAGAGCCACAACTCGTAATCAAGAACGGTATCTTCGAGTGTTAGTGCGCAGAAATCCTTTTCAAGCGGTGAGGCAATTAAGGAATACGTCCCAAGAAGCTACATAAGTCAACGTGACGCCGCAAACCATTAGAAATAGGTTACATGAGACTGGACTAATGTCCAGAAGACCATGGCATGGACCGAACCTAAACAGGACTCGTAAAGCAGCAAGTTTAAACTGGGCGCGAGAACATCAAAATTGGACCATCGAAGAGTGGGATCTTTGTTTATTCTGTGATGAGACCAGGATATGTTTTGTGCCTGACGACCACAGAGAAAGGGTCTGGCGATCACGTGGACAACGTTCCATGCTCAAATTGAGCCTTCCTCATTTGCAGCAGCGTGGTGGTTCAGTTATGTTTTGTGCTGGGATTATGTATGGTCGTCATATC
>JAPWLS010002014.1:0-78147 GCA_028551675.1 Tineola bisselliella | reverse complement strand
TTTTTAATCAGACGATTCGAAAGTTTTGCAACCAAAATGGTATCTTTTAAATTCCTTTGATAATGTTCGGAAATAAGACACGCATGTAAATTATTTTTTAGGGAAGTAGAATCGGAGGCATCAAGTACTTTAATTGGAGAGACACCAATATTAGACGATACTGACAATAAAGAAAACAAGAAGCGGATAAAGTCTAGGTAATTTTGGCTTGTGCTTTTATAAATTATGCATATTTGTTTGTGAACTAATTTAAAACATATAACAGGCGACTGTTTTTTTTTACAAAACAAAAGAGAGAAACAACCACAATTACAAAGAAAATTATTTTACAGCAACACTGGTGGACATTCTGATTCATATTACAACAGAATTGGGTTTGATTCCCAACATAGGCAAGTTCTTTTTTGTAATGGTTCACGAAAATATATGGGACATGTTGGGAACCTGTGGTTTCATTGTGACGTCACTTTTATGCTACGTACTCGATGTATATTTTGAATATCTAATAATTTTATATTATTATTTTTTTGACAGAGATTGTCAAACATTTGTTATTTTTCTCTGAAGTCTTAACTTTGTTTGATGTTGCTATACTAAATCTGATTACGTAGCATAACGCTTATGGGACGAAACATTGTGATTTTTCAATTCATATTTATACATTTATTTTTTTTACGTATTTTCAAAATTTGTTCTGTTTATGTGTGCGTCAATTGTTTTTGATAAACCTAAATTTTGCTTTATTTTTGTTTCTATTTTATTGGCATTTTTTAGGTTCACCGTTCATGGAAGCGTCTTGTTGTTTTCAAATTCTAAGACTATGTTAAAATTGCAGTGCCTAATTTGTATGAAATACTTTTATATATTCATGCATAATAACAGAACAGTGCGTTCTCTATCGGACTTCTGCAACAAGACGCCTGCTTGAATAGTGAATGTTTTTTCTCTGTCTCTTTTCCTCTTATGTCTTTCAACCTATTTTTGTCTTATATCTACATGTTGTTACTAGTAATCTAAATATTGTTATTTATTACTTAGAATCAGCGAGGCGGCGTCTGGTATAATGGGTGCGATGACTTCCCGGTTGGCTTACCTCACCGGTTCCAATACTATAACACGACCAACGCAAGAAGAGTGAGTCGTTGTTATTATTATGTTGAAAATTGTATAATTTTGAGGGTGTTTAGTTTGGAATTTATCGTGCGTATTTTTAGGTTAGCCGTACGTTCAAACTTAGATGCGTTGATAGCAAGAAGCCCATCTGACGAGTTCATATTCTCCGTGCCACGTGACCCATATCTTTCGCCATATTGGGCCGACGATGAGATACTTAATAAATTTCCACCTGTCAGAATATTAGTAAGTAAATTTAAAAGAGAAATATAAACATGGAATATAATGTTAGAAATTAAAAAAAAACGCAATTATGTCCATTATATGTAAAAATTATCAAATAGAAATTGGATTTTTAATTGTAATTTGAATGACTTTTAATAGACGGTGCATTTGGACCCGTGCCTCGATGACTGTGTGATGTTCGCAAAAAAACTGAAAAAACTCGGCAATTCAGTGGGAATTGATGTTCTGGAGGGGTTGCCTCATGGATTTCTTAATTTTTCACTTGTAAGGACAATACATACATTTGTGTTTTATTTATTTTTTCAATTCAATGTCATTTAAGTGACCACATGCTTTATAGTCGAAGGGATGCCGATAAATATATATATTTTCTTTATAATTCCAGATGGCAAAGGAAGCAAACGAAGGTTCAATGTTATGCGTAGAGAGAATACGTCAACTCCTCGAACTGGATACAGCGCAGAGTGAAAATCGTTTATGAATGTTCAGTTTTTGTTGCCTCTAAAGGCAAACGATTATAGACTTTCTTTATTTAACAACGAGGTTAATACGCGACTAATTTCGTGTACAAACTTGTGTTGTTTAAGTCTTTCTCAAACGAAGTGCTTCGGGGGAAATTAGTGTAAAACGTATTGGCAAATATGAAAAGTATGTACTCTAAAAAGTGGAACAGAAGTGTTTGCATACACCAATCCACTATATTGGGTCGATTGGACGTATAGAATGTATCGTTATATGCAACTAAGTCATCTCACGTGTTACACATGAAACTGGTACAGCCAGCATAAAAAATATCGGGACGTACAGGCCCGTCATAGTTACCTGAAATTCATTAAGACGTTGTTTAATTTTAGCATTGTAAAGTTTAAACTCGGTAAATAGTAAAGGTTTTTTTTAATGAAATTGTTATATACCAAAGAATATTGTAATATAACTTTTTGGGATTGTATTGTAGATAATGTTTTTGTTTTATATGAGTTAAATATACCAAAAAAGATCTTACTTACGCCAGGCTAACGTGGCTTAGTCATTCGCCACTGCTCTCCATGATACGACGTGTTTTTATATTTAAATTAGGGAATTTTCTTTTATTTTTTTGTACCTACTTTAGGATATCTATTAAAATTCTTTGACGTTATTTTTCTAATACATTTAACTCTAATTTTAAAATCCGAATTTTATTATTTTCGAGTAATTACTTATTTATTTGGTTTTTTCAACTTTATGATAAATTTAAATTTTTGTAAGTAATTAAAGTTATGAATAATAACTACTCGAGTTACCTAAATTAATTAAATGTTCTATGTTTGTTGATGTGCTATAAATTCTAATTTTTATTGCTAATTTGTAGTTTATAAGGCTTGTGAATTTAATTTAGCTTTTTTAAGAAGTTATTTATTAATTGTCTTGATATTTATACATTTTTAATTCACTTAAAGGAGATTTACAGTGGAATAAAACCTCTCCAGTAATCTAAAAAATTTGATACAAAATCACTATAACTTCATTATTTCGAATCATTTGAATAGTCTGGAAATGAAATGGCAGACTATATGAACGTACATTTCAAAATTTTCGGAATTAATATTTTAACAATATTGTGTTAAATTTAAATAGCTTCAAAAGCTAATTCGTTAGTTCTTGAAAAAAATTACCATTTTTCAGTGACTTCTCAAATATTCAACAACGAAAAATATACTTAAATAAACTATGCACAATCGCATTTTGTAGATACTACGATGTTGTTAGTACCCGGCGATTTGTTCGTTTTATAACACCTCCATATGTGTGCTGTTCCTTATTGCACATTGACAATCTTGTACAAATAATATCATTGTCCTTTACTTCAATTTTTAGATAATATGAATTTAATAGTAGAATAAAAGTATTCGCTTTAATTGTAATTAGGGTGCCTTCAGATAGTTTCGTTTGACTCGTTTCTTTATACACATCCAACATTTTACATACGAATTTATTTTTTAAATTCTGGTTTTCAAAGATTAAATTTAGAAAAATAGTTAAAACTCGTCAATTAAGTCTCAAAATACAAAATGTGTTTTATAGATGTTATAATGGAATTGTTTAATAGTTGTGAAAACAATTGTACCTGAATTGTTTTAGATTAATTCATTTATTGCCGCCGACACGCCCAGCGCGTTCGCAAAATTTGTGTGTTTGCCGCGTGTACGCTAGGCGTGTTCTTGAATATTTTAGTAATATATTCGAAAACTAGTATTCTCTATTGAAATCGCTACGTCATCTTATAAAAGTGTTTTATAATGTAATAACTTCTTTTTATAAAAACACATATACAATGCCTTATATGTCTAGGGTCCATAGCGATAAATTGACAGAATACAAGGTGGCTCTAAATCTGTTACTAAAATAATATTAAATAAGCGAAAAAAAGTTTTAAAAAATAATACTTCAGTTTTTAATATATTTTTGATATTACATTGTGATAAAGAATTGATTGTCTCAGTATTTATTGAAAGACGCTATTTTAAAGTTATGTCAGTACTTATGATGTTACAGAAAGGTTAATAAGTAATGATTGAATCACCTATTCTGAATAGACAAAATACAATCTTTCTAAAGTTACATCGTTTAAAAGATGACAACTGTTCCAAACATTGGACACATTATATATAGTATAGTGAATCAAAGCTCAGGCTTCGTACAAGGGGGACTGCTCAGGCATATCTGAAGTTTCGTGATACGGCCGTCACCTCTGTAGCTTACGTGAATTTTGACATATAAGCCCGTAAAAAGTCCTGTCGGGTATCCGTAAAATAAGCGACCTATCTGTCCTATAACTGTTCCTGAGTAGGAAACGTCCGTATTTTCGTCCGAAGTTTGTGCGCCTGAGTAGGGCCCCAGAAACAAAACGTGCCGAACCCAATTCAGAGCGGTAGTCTTGAGTGTTTAGAATCAGTGACGCCACTCAAAATAGTTCGAAGTTTGCTTAGCTGTACTATAGCAATTTTACATAATATCATAGTTTTAAAGCATCGATTCGATCCACGAGAAAGAGATTTTTAAAGTGTAATTAAATTGTTTTGATGTAAAAGATTTACAGTGTTTAATATTGAAATATAAGTTTAAAAAACAATTATAAAAATATGAAGATAAATTATTGGTATTTTTAAGTAATATTTAAATAAATTTTATCCTTTACGTAAAATTAAATTGTTATAAAATTATGATTAAATATTATTTTTTTACTACAATGTTTACTCTCATTTTTACGCACTAATTAATAACGATAACCTGCGAATTTATTATAGGAGCGTGTTTGTCTTTAAAACAGCTGATATTATTCTTTGTATCAGTGTATATATAAATATATCTTAGGCCCAAAACCAATAAGGACAACACAGCAATCCCGTAGCAAATATTCACTTTGTTACAGTATCATACTTTTCATTTCATGTCTGATTTCCAAGCAGCATCGGTAAAGACCTTTTCACTAATGAATGGGTTAGAGACCGACAAAATTGAAATATAAATAAAACAAAAAATATATGTTAATAGTTTATTACATTAATGCTAAAAGTATGTATGTAGTGAACATGACTGAATTATGAACAAAATACTGAATAAAAAACAGGTTTTCATATGAAAGTAATAACAAAAACACTGAACATAATGGTAACGTCACGAAAACCTTAAAAACTTTATTTACATAAGAAAACAAAATGCCAAATTGAGAAAGACATTGGTTATATAAATTTTTAAAACAAAATGGAATACAGATTTGAGAGTTAAAAACGTACACTACTTATAGAACGTACACCAGACAATAAGTGTAATTGAGATTTTACATTAGTTTCTATGCCTAAAAAGATACTTTGGCAGACTAAGAAGGAGGGACTATTCACCATTTAAAGTGAAAAAAGCAAATTTTTATATAATTTAAACGAAAGCTGATGATCACCGTCGTTTTCCACAAAGAAAAAAACACATATTTGCTATATCAATACTAATTCATCTTTCTCACCTTTTTTTTTTCAGAATCAAGCAATAACGATTGCAATGTTTTTATTTTACATCAAAAATAATAAACATACAAATTAAATATAACAATAGTTTCAACCAAAAGAAAAACGAAACAATTTTGTAAAGATGAAGAGTAAAATAAAAACACAAAATTTAAATTGCTACTAGAAAAGGATATAAAATACATTATAATGCTTTTTCATACACTGTTATTCTATAATTAACTTAAGTTTTTATACACATTTGGTTGAACTATAATATAACACAAAGCCGGACTCACACTGCATCATGATATGACGCTTCAATGTGGTGTGCATTCGGCCCAAGTTTACCAGTTAACTAAAAACTTACTACGACGCATACTCCAATACACTAAAAAAGAAAGAATCGATAGAATTTGCAGAACAAAACAAACATGTCCAAAATAAATACATATGTAACATAAAAATTTTGTTTTCATAGAAAATATACATGTAAATAATTTACAATGACTTAATGCAGCTTATGATCGACTCGTTGTGGTCGCAGCCGTCATAAGCTGCAGTCTTGCTACTAAAATCATGCACAAACAACTTCAAACATCAATACAAAAAAACATGTGAACCTAACTCTCAGATATACAAGAAATACTACTATTATTTTGAAATGCAGGTATTTAGAAACAGTTCTAATTTATACAGACAATACAAAAACCCGTAGTTTACTTCATTATTAAGTTTGTTAGAATAGTAAAATTAGGAAAGACTAGTAAATAATTCATATAAGCAACTATAGAAAATTGACATACACTCGATAGGAACCCACATTCCAAAATAACCAACTCTAATACATTTTCGTTAATAATACAAATAATAAAGAACCCATTATTTACAATTGGCTCTAAAAAATCATCACAACACATACGAATCTAGTAACTACAGAACCGATATTTTAAATATGTACATCAATTTATTGCAAGAATTCATACAGTTTGAGAGCACATTGCGATAAACGAACTAAAAAATGTGTATTTACATAACGTTAATAAGTCATAAAAATAGTAAATATATAGGAAAAAAACAAAACAGCCACGTCAAACCGGTTTCAAGTAATAAACCATACAATTCATTTTAGGGTCAAACGACTTGCCCACCACTAAGTTTTGCAGGCTTTAGCTGTATTTAATAAACTGTTTTATTTGTGAAAAACAATAACTTTATATATAATTCCTTGCAATAAATAGACAATAACTGTAGTTCGACTACATAATAGTAAACTGCTAGAAAAAGTTACTTATTCAAAAATGTTAAGACTGCCTAACTGATATATCTACCTATATTTAATAGGCAAACCCAATATTACATTACATAGGGACAGACTACTTGAAACAAACAAGATGCTTATAGACTATAAGCATTTCCAATAACTATAAGTTATAGTTATTGGAAATAACCAATCAAATTAAAGTTGAAGAATGGGTTTTCTATACAGATCAAAGTTAGTGGTAGATAGAATATAAAAAATCTGAAATATCTTCACAGGGAGTGGGGAACTTAGTGAAGATTATGGCGAGCAGTCCATCCATATGAAATGTAATTAGACAATACCATTAGGTCATCAGTCAATAATTTAAATGGCTTAATTTACCCGCAGTTCATTTAAACTTTTAAAAGACTTACAATTAGATAATAGGACGTCAACCACCTCACCCCAGTTGGAAAAGGCGTTAGTCAATTGTAATCATAAATTGATTATTATAAAAATATTTAGAAAACCTTAATTTTGTCTGGAATATGATAAAATTGGTTATTGATAAAATGTACTGCTTTTTTTCACTGAAACAAATAAAACCATTTGATATGTAACTGGTAATTCAATGCATCTTTTGTAACAAGATTTTTAGAATAAAAAGCATTCAAACTATTCATTTTATCACCACTATTGTCCGAAGCCCACTGTCAGTTTTCTGCACGCAAATTAAATTTGTCTTATATATACTAGCGAAAATACAATAACAAAATTATTACACTAAGAGTATTGGTCATAATAGATATTTAATTCAAATTGTTTTAAAATATCTAATTGGTATAATTGTGTATCATCAATTGTGTACTAATCTATTTGAAAATTACAGACATCCTTCACCATGTCTTCGTTAGTTTATCAAATGCATGCAATATTTAGTAATACCTACGTCCTATACTTCACTATGTATCTAGTGTATTGGTAATGACAGATTTTTGAGACTTAAAGGAGATAAGTAATGAGTAAATATGTCAACACTATGACAGTGGACCAAATTCGTTGAAGTTAAAACATTTAAAATTTGACTTATAAAAGCCATGAACTGTGGGTACCTTATAATTAAATCTTATACAGTTGACTAAATCCATACATAATTGATTATCACTTTGAAAATTCACAATAAAATTGTACAAGTTAGGTCTAAAGATATCATATTTACTTTGCTACAACTTTCAATAAACTACTAACTATTACAAAAAAAAATTGTGTAATGTTACACAATCATGTGTAGTACTAAGGCTGCACTCTTGTAGTCATCAACATTTAGAATGAATCAATTTTAAATTTCATGCTGAACTAAACCACAAGCAAATA
This sequence comes from Tineola bisselliella, assembly GCA_028551675.1. Taxonomy (NCBI): domain Eukaryota; kingdom Metazoa; phylum Arthropoda; class Insecta; order Lepidoptera; family Tineidae; genus Tineola; species Tineola bisselliella. The sequence continues at coordinate 70,191 of JAPWLS010002014.1, read as the reverse complement.
ATGTATTTCGATAGAAAAATGGTTAATAATTTATTGAAAGATTATAGTAAGCAATTTGTTATCATTCAGCCTCTGTGTGGGGTCAATTCACAATTTCAGTCATGTCCATTCGTCTTCGCATGTGGTACTGTACCATTCACTAACGGCGCACTTGGTACTCTGATGGTCTTCTGCAAAACATAAGCATCCGCCGGTTCTATTCTCTTGTAGTAATGTTCTTTCGTCTCAACTATTTCAAATCCAAACTTCTTATAAAAACCAATGGCTCCCTCATTTATGACTTGTACATGCCTGAAAATATATTTTAATGGTTGGGTTTTGAAATTTTGACCCAGAAGAAATTTTGTTAAACATAATAGCATTAAAAATTGGAGAGTGACTGTGATCATCGAACACTAGTGAGAAGTTAATGATCCCTTAAACATTAAATTATTCCTAATTAAAGTAACCTCAAAAATAGAATATTAATGGTAATAAATAGATAATTAGTTAAAGTAAACAGATAATTACTCAAACTTTTTCCTCAATTTTTATTTGTATTAGTTCAATAGATTTGATGTTTATTATACAAATGCTACTATTGTACCGATTAATGTAAAATATTAAAAGATACAAGATAAAATAAATTTACTTCAATTTTACTAGAAGTGAAAATATAGAATATACATATATCTAGAACTATTTGAGCAACAACAAAGTCTAAACATTTTCCTCATCTAATAAAATAAAAACTAACTATCTACAAAATTTCTTACTCACAAGAAAATGCTGTCGAAATTTCCATCCTGTTCAACATATTTGAGCACATGTTCCACCATTAAGGTGCCTATACCAAGTCTTCGGTATGGATACAAACATCCTAATGTCATTATATACAGTCTTCGTGAGTTTTCTGATGTGTCTATCCTGCAGCATACCGCTCCTACTACAATATCGTTGTAATATGCCAGCTTTGCGAGTTCGCCTGCCTCCAAAACATCTTTGTAAAATTTGTTATTATAACACACGGGAAATACGACTGTATTCAACTTTTTCAGTTGATTAATATTATGCGGAGTCACGTCCCCTAGTTCTATTTTAGCTCTGGAAACAAGCATAGCACATTTAAAGCAAGCAATTTAGGGAATTACGAGTCATAGCCAACCTTGTGCAGACTGACTTGACAGGCTACTGCTGATATTAGAAAAACTGTCACTGAAGAAGACTAGCACATTTAACATAGATACTATTTACCAACCTTGTCATTGTAATAACTAAACTATTACACTAAAATTTGTAAAACTAATCTAAACACAAATTATATCACACACGAGATCCTCCCGCCATCTACTGTCCTTCTCTTCCTCTCGGCAAACGGAGTTGCCAATCTTCAAAAAAAGTTTACCACTTATAAAATTTAACAATTATCGAAACCTTTTACCACAAAATTGAGTATACGTAATTAATCGATAAATGCACTGTTCACAATAAATACTTTTTTGTTGTAAAAATTATTAATTTTATTTCTTAAGTGGAAATTATCCCCTAATGAATTTTCAACACGATAACACTATTCTGTCGTTTTGAGGTTGTTTCTATTATCATAGCCTGGCCTAGATATTTCATTAAAACAAAGGAGCACTACTATGGAGCACTTTTTTTTAAATTGTTTTTTAAGGCATTATAGAATCTGATAGCGTCAGACTAAATATTCAATTTGTGTTGGCATTTTACAACGCGCATTATTTATATTCAGACAAAACAGATTGATTCCCAGTCAAAAATGTATATTTGGGAGAGAAATTAAATTACACATTCCCCTAATTTAAATAATTTCCTCACATTCAAGTATATTTATTAACATTTAATAGACAATAAAAGAATAATAAACATAAAATATAACTTTTTCAACCTTTTTATTGTTTTATAGTTAAGGAGATTTGACTAAAGATTGTAGTAAATAATAATAACCTTTTACTTCGCTAATACTTATATTCAATACTTGATCAATATATTTATAATTTGATTAATTAATAATAGGCTGGCGCACGTTTGATAAAAAGTTCTAATTTTGAATTTTAAAATAAGTTTCTGTTTAATGTAAAATGTCGTACTATCTGTCAATATCGTACGAAGCTAATAAGATTTTAAAAATGCAAAAATATCTTAATTATTTCCTTTATTCTCGAATTTTGCAGCACGACTGTAGACTTTATGGAACAACCGAAATATGTCGTCAACGTGTGAAGGAAAAGGAATTTGAGATTGAAAAATTACCTGATTCGGATATTACTCCAGACCGTGTGCCACAAGTTTATGCAAATGCTAAAGCAGTTCCAATGTTGTTAAGTAACAGAAAGAACACAGTGCTTTCGTTCGATGCTGTTCCAGGACCAAAAGCTCTAAAATATTTCTCCAGTTTGAGACAATATTTATCTGAAGTTGGTACACAATTTACTGCTGGGACATTGACTCTTGCTTTTAACTTAGGTAACAATTTTTTTTTATAACTTTTTATAAGAGTGCCTTAATTAAATAAATAGCAATAAATATGACTACAATTTATAATAATTTTCAATAATTTCCATTCTTTCCAATTTTACCGGTTTTTATTTATCTGGCGTTGGTTTCTATTTTAAAATGATTTAAGTGGCTTACTTTTTTCTTGCGCTGATTTTTATAGTTATTTATGATAGTCGTATTAATTTCAGGAAATATTTTCAATATACAAAAGCAGATTACATTATCCTCTGCATTATTTGATAAATATGGTTCCGTTGTACGTTTCGTCAGTCCAATAGGAGGAGATATTGTGCTAATTAATAAACCGGAGCACATTGAGAAAGTTTTCACGATGGAGGGGAAGTTCCCCGTTAGATCTGCTCTAGATTCGTTGAATAAATACAGAAAGGAACATCGTGCCAATTGTTTTAGAGGATTGTATGCCGCGTAAGTTTTTTTAAAAATTGAATATGGTACTTTATTGAACTACTAATATTTAAGGCGCTTTATAATATCTAGGTACATTTAATTTAAAGTGAACAATTCTGTACGTTTCTTTCTTATGTATTCTAGATTATCGCGTGTTATTGCCAACAAATTACTAGAGCATAATAATATTAATAATAAAATCCCTTTATTGCACAAAATGGTCAATTGGTAAATTTAATGTCATTGGCATTATTTGCCTTTTATATGTGGGGTCCATTGACAGTATATAATCACAATACATACACTACATTATAAATAAGTATATATATACATAAATACACACACACGCACACACATAGCTATTGTTTTCGGCCAATGTTCTAATTCGGTGTATAAAAAATATTTTAATCTAATATTGATTTTAGTCACGGAGAGGAGTGGTTTAATCAAAGAAATCTAATAAATAATCCTATAAATAAGACATTAAATGTGCATACTCCCGGAATTTACGAAACATGCGAAATATTTACACAAAAAGTATACAATGTGCGTAATCACAGGGATGAAGTGCCTAAAGATTTACATAAGGAAGTGCATAAATGGGCGTTTGATTGTATGGGTAAGTAACATTTGTGCTATACCATGTGTCCAAGAAGTATCAAATACAAATTGTTGGATTTCAAAAGAGCTGTTTAAATTAATTTGTCCCATAACGTTTTATTTATTCTCGGCAGTTCTTATTAGATATTTCCCATATAATTCAAATTAATTAAGTTCATCTTTTAAAATCTAATATTTGTAGATCTCATTTATTGTGTTTTGGAAGCTTTTTGTAATATTAGTTAGCAATTTGTTAAATAAAAAAGAAATTTTCAAAGATAGACATGATACATTTCTTTGCATGGGTATATATTGCAATCTTAGTATGGGTAAAGTTATACTTTTCGATATAAAATCGCAGTTAAGAATGTCTATTTAAATTTTTATTTTATAACCGAAAGTCAAATTTAATAGCTAGCATTCGTCAATCAGAATACCCGAAATAAGGCGCCAAATATTTTCTTGTAGGCACAATGCTTCTTGTTGGTGCATCTCCTCAAAAAAACGTTGATGACCCTACTGACGAAGGTAATTCTAAGTGAAGACAGATACCAACATTTTACATTATTTTGTGTATATATTTTTTATTATTGCTTTGTCATTGACATTTCATATTATTTTCTTCTTATTTCAACAAGAAAATAAGTGGCCAGATACGAATTATACTGATTGTTGTATTTTATGGAATAAAAATTTCACCTTTCTGAGCTTGTATGAAATATGGGTCATTATTATTCACACCTCATTACCTAATACACTTTCACATATTAAATAAAAATGCCTACTATTAGCTATTAAATTTGACATTCGATATAGGTATAGCATGTATCTTATCTCGAAGTGATAAGTTCAAACATTACAGGATTATTAACTTTCTCAAAGAAATTCAACATGTTGGCAACAGAGGTAATATATTGTAAAACTGACATGTCTTGGTTGTACGAAAGTTTGGAGAACGCAACTAAAGCTATCGTGAAATGCGAGTCAGGAATACATATGTGGAAACTGTTCCCGACCCCTGCTTGGTATTCTTTAGTTAAGCACTGTGATAATATTGATAAGTACGTATGCGTTATTATTAAAACTTAAACCTGAAAACAGAAGTAGAATAACACTTTAATATGTTACATTTATTACAGTTTAATAAGCGGTCATGTTATTGAAATTCAACAATTATTGTCAAACAAGGATGAAGATAAACCAAATATAGGTAAATTTGATATAGATTTCACCTGTCTCTCTTGCGTACCCTAGTCTACCTTCTTTAGTTCGATAAGTTCCACCTGTGACGTCATTAAGACTAAGGGCAAACTTGATTGAGTAGGGTATAATAGCCTGTTTTCTTAGTTCTCTAACTATAATCTGCCAGTAAACATTGGCTTATTTTTATAGATGAAGGAAACTTGACTAGTGTTATGTTAGCTAGTGGAATGCCACCTGAAGACGTTACCACTGTCCTAATGGATATGATGATACTTGGAGTTAATACTGTAAGTATGAGTCAGCAGTGAATCGTTCCTCCCAATGTTACCCTTGAATGGATGGAAATTATAATCTCGACAAATGATCTGATGCGTAATAATTGAAAATTAAAGCAATTTAAAGTATGTCACTTGGACCGTTAAATTAATTAATATATTAATTTTATGTAATTAGGTAGCCACGTCGATGTCTTTTGTGCTCTATCACCTAGCAAAGTATCAAAAATGCCAAAGGAGGCTGTACAACGAGATCGAACAACTGCAAACAGATGAACCACAAAACATTGACACTATGAAAATGGCGACCCCTTATTTGCAAGCGTGCATTAAAGAAACTCTAAGGTTGTAACTTTTATATTTTACTAAATTTTTAAAATAAATAATTCTATCACTGATTCTTATTTCAGATTGGTCCCACCAATTCCTGTATTGACACGAGTGTTGCCACTTAATATTACTTTGGATAATTATAAGTGAGCATTTTTTAATGTATAATTAATAGAATGAAAAAGATATTTTTGTAATTAATTTTTACTTTCTACATTCAATAACATTATAATATTGTAATCTTAAGAACATTCATACTTGATAGAATGTATATTCTTAGGAGTGAATTTGTTCTTTGCATACACATAATGACTATGTTTTATAATTTATATGATTATTATCAATATATTATTGTTGGATGTAATGTCAGATAAATACACTATCATGTCCGAGGGCATCAAGCTTTCTATAATTTTGTTAACTCCAAAATATATTTTTACAGCATACCACGAGGCACATTAATTTTAATGTGTACAAGAGATTCTTCATTGAAGGAGAGTAATTATGATGGTGCACGCCATTTTGATCCAGATAGATGGTTCAACCATGACACCACAGACTATCACGCTTTTGCTTCTGTACCTTTTGGCTTTGGTGCCCGGAAGTGTTTAGGACAAAATATTGCTGAAACTATGCTCTCAGTTTTAACCATGAAGGTAAATATAACTGATTTTCTATCTGTTGAGAAGAATTGTGACAGTGGAAAATACTTGTCATCACATCTTTTACTTTATAATTTTTAAACTTTTACCTAGCTCACCCCATACCCATAAGCATATTAAAAATAAACAAATTTTCTTATGGCTAGTTACAATGTGATCTTCATTGTTTCAGATAATGAAAAAATATCATTTGGAATATCATTATGGCGATATTGAACCTACAAAAACATTCATAAGCAAACCTAATAAAGCACTGAAAATTAGATTTATAGACAGATTTTAGCTCAATTTAAAAATAATTATGAAGAGATTTAAGTTTGTTTTAGTCGCTGCAGGTAGTAATGATTCAATATTGGTATTGGAAATGTTAATAAGAGTACTTAGTTACTTTCATTAAATTTTATTTAAATTGTATTTAAATATGTTGTTTTACTTAAACATAAATCCTAGAATAAATTGTAATGTCATATTTTAAATCGACATTGAGCGAGTCAAAGAGTGTACAACAAAATAATTACTAAAGCTTCTATTATATTAGACTATCTATTTCTTCGAGATTGGAATATATTGAGATATTTCCCTCTTGTCATCTCCTTAGCTTCTTCCAAGCCTAATTGGTAAGCCAGATCATGTAGCCTTTTGACTTCTGCGATCAGTTCGCTTGTTGGTAATGATCCTAGTTCTGAAACAATTAGTTGATTGTATAACTTTGTACTAAGTTTATATTATGAAAGTTCCACTGATTGGTTAGGAAATCTACAATTGAAGTTTAGAATTGTGAAGAATTGCACTAATACATACAACAAAAAAAAGAAATGGATACATTCAAACATAAATAACAAATTTGTAGTTTGATAATCTATATCATTGAATGGTTAGATCAATAGATTGGATTAGTTTTAGCATATTGGAAATGTAAACAAATTGAACTTTTATCTGCAAACTTTGGTAGTGACATGCAAACTCTAAAAATTTGTTGGTGTAACTTACTTGTGACATATTGAATGTCTTCAGTGGTAATTCCCATATTCCAAGGCGCTGGCGGTAAGCCCTCAGGCAAAGTCGCAAATTCTGAAACGCCAGGAACTGTGGAATAGCCATCATGATCACTTTGGTTTCTTTCATTCGTCACAACATTCACTTTATCCTTATCCATAATTGTTACTTTTTAAAACAATTGATCATAACCGAAACAGCGACAAGAAACTCACGCAAGATGACAGAATGACAACATAGGGATTTTGCCGCCATTTTTCAAAACAAATCCAAAAAACATATACCATAGCATAGCAGATAATTTCGCGCACTTCTGGCACTTTATTCATACTTACTTCGCTCAGGCCATAAGTCTGGTGAAGCCCGATCTAACTTCTCCAAGCTCAACAAGCTTTGCTCCATTGACGGCAATGGAATATCATCTGCCGTCGTATCTTCTGCAACACAATATCCGCACTATAAGTTATAAGCGACTACTAGCACTGTATCACACATGGAATAATTAATAAACGGATAGATTATATCTAAATACATCACTAGTGAAATTGAATTATGTATTATTCTGTATACCTAGAATATTTATAGAATTCGCGGGTTGATTTGCGTCCATCTTGTAATCCATAGACAGGAAAGATAAGATATTTACATTTTGTGGATTGCTATAAACACTTGTTTTTATTCACAATATAAAACATTATTATTTTATTTTATATTTAAATACAAATGGTCATATACTAATTTTATTAATATTATTATTACTTATTTGAAAAATCTGTAAATATCATATCAATTTTGGCGGAACATAGAGTCTGGCACTTGTCTGTGTTTAATATCTATATTGCCAGAGAGAAAATAGTTCTTTCTTTTTCTAGATAAGGGTGTGTGAAGCCACATGGCTTTATAATTATTGATTTTTCTTGAATAGCGTGGAAATTTCTGGGGAACGTGCTTAAAAATGGTAAGTATTATAAAATCTTCAACTAAATACTGTTTTATGCTTGGTACCTGTGATAAATTTGTAATAGTAATTGTATTTGTACAGGTTACATCAAATCTCTTATTACTACTTCGTATTGGTATGTCCTCTTTGTGCTCGGAGGTATCTGCGTATTATGTTGCGTGTAAAACTATCAGAGTTTCATTCCCTAATAAGTGATTTGTTGGGTGCTTTGTTTAAGAAACAATTTTAGACCCTTAAAGCATGGTAGCGTTATAGCATATTTTGTTACGTACCAAATGTAGTATTTATTTATTCCAGATGCGTTCTGTCACTCTTTTGGATGTCGAACAAGACAAAGTGGTCAAGACATTGGCTGCTTTCTTGAAAAAGTGAGTATGTTCATTAATTTTGCTTGTTTGCCGATCTAGCCAGAAACAATAAAGAAATATTATTTTCAGAACTGGTAAGGTTAAGTGTCCAGAGAACATGGACCTCATTAAGACCGCTCGCTTTAAAGAACTTGCACCTTACGATCCCGATTGGTTCTACGTTCGTTGTGGAGCCATTCTCCGTCATATTTATCTCCGATCTCCAGTGGGTGTCAAAACTGTGACCAAGATCTTTGGTGGACGTAAGCGCAACGGCGTCTCGCGTTCACATTTCTGCAGGTGACTTGATATTATATTTATTACTTCGAAACATTAATCTTGCTTAGGACTATAAAGAGTATTATGGAATGTAATTACACTATTAATGATGGAATGTTTAAAAACCATAATTCTAGAGACCAGATCTAGAGATTATTTCCATATACCTTAATGTCTTTTTAATGAAATGGAAAAACTTTATCTTGTTTACAGGTCATCGGGCAGCGTTGCTCGCAAGGCTCTTCAGGCTTTAGAAGCCTTGAAACTTGTGGAGAAGGTGTCGGAGACTGGTGGTCGTCAACTGACGAAACAAGGCAGGCGTGATATTGACAGAATTGCTGCCCAAGTCAGACAAAAGGCAAAACAAGCTGCAAAACAACAGAATGTTATCGTATTGTAAGATAACCAATAAATTAAAATAAATACGACATTGTGTTTTAATTAAAATAATTCATATATTTCTTTGTTAGCACATCAATAAATAATGAAGTCCTAAAGTGTAGCTAGTCCACTTTATTACTGTTCTGATTTTTTTTTATCTAAATGAGCACTGCTGGTAGCTAGTTGAGAATCAGTTACAGCGGATCGAAATTATCGAAGGGCGTACGGCGCTTGATTCAACATAGAAAGAGTTAATTGGAATCTGCATTGAGTGTTGTTAACCTCAAATTCGAGTTTTAAGAGGCGTCTCTTACGAGTCGCTTTATGTACGTTTTCTTACGAGAAGTGGGCTGTTAATGTATATAACGCATAGTCAGTAGAACGATTTTTGTGGCAGGTTAACGCCGGGTTAGTGCATGTAATTTTTCTAAAAAATATGAAATGAACGCACGAATTTTGTTCGCAACACTGATAGAATCAAATGTCAAATTTTGTTGTCAAACGCTAATTCACAGTTTTCCGTGTCACTGTACCAAATCAATTTCGTTCGTCGACTCGAATGGAAGTGTTTAGTATAACAAAATGTTTCTGACTTTTCGACGTAAATTCGTCATTTTAGTGTTATTTTGTTGGTGTAGTTATGCCGTTTGTTTAAAGCAATATGGAACTTCTGGTGGTACTTTGTACGTGGCAGAGGATCTTAATCAAAGGGAAAATCATATTACAGTAATAAATAGGAATGTAGGGGAGCCATCAGATGGTAATAGGCATAAGCGCGAAGCACCGGCACCAGCACCAGCAATCCAGAAAAATATTAGTACTTGGGTAATTGGATACTTCCTTATTACGTTCAATCTGCCCCGTGCGATTTTTTGTGACATGATTTATATCATGTAGTGACAATGTTTACGTGTGATAATTTCTACTATTTTTATCACTTAGTGACGCTGCAAATTTCTTGCAGGTTATTCTAGACCTTGGCAATTTCATTTGTTTTTTTTTTACAATGGAAATAATTCAGTGACTTTTTTTATCTGGCATCATATTGTTCATTAGCTATCTATCTAATAAATAGATATTATTATTTTAACAGATAAAAATATGTTAATAACTTAAAGCGAAATAATGTAAAAAAAATAACATGGATTTATACCGCTTTTTAAGTTTTTTTCTTTTTTAATTTTCGAAACAGACGACACACCTTAATGACAGTCATCAACAACTGATGGTGCACTGGGTTGGTGAGGGCTCCAATGTAATAATCTGCCTTGCCCGTGATTCTGCACCAATAAACAAAGAAAATGTTTCACCGACCGCTCTATTTGTATCATATGACTATGGAAAAACTTTTGTGAACAAAACTGAGGAATTTAAATTGGACAAAACTGATGGAGGTGGCTATGCACGGTTGGATAAGTTCTCTAATCATCCAAAATATCCTGAATTTGTAAGTGTTTATAACTAAATATAAAACTCAACAAAATATAAACAAATGAAAGTTTTAATTCCAAATATATTCATTATTAATTTAGTTACATACAAAAATGGATGCCCTTTTAATGTGATTATAAAATTATTATTCTTTTGTTTCTCAAACTTGACTAACTCCTTTCCAAAGTTCTGCTTAGGAAAACACATAATTTATTTAAATAGGTGTGTTGTTGTCTTTGGTTGTTCATGAACTTTATTTAAATAATTAAGAATTTTTGCAGATTACAATCATGTTGATTATTTTATTCTAACTTTTCGCAATGACCTTTGTGGCTATATAGTTTGTGAAACATTGGATCAAGTGAAAAATATATATAAACACGATCATGGGCCATGTAAATTCTAAATTATTTAAATTGGTATGATAATACTATAATTTAATTTTTAGTGTGTTTTTGTTGATTCAACAAACAAGAAGATATTCTATACAAACGACAATGCCAAAACAATATTTAGATCTGATTTGGATTTTCATCCTAGCGAATTGGCATTTGATGAGGAATTCCCTGACAGATATGTGGTCTTGGATAAAGTTGATCTCAATAGAAGGGTGAGTTTTTTTTTTCAAGATAAGCATAATCTTTAATTTTAAAACAAAGATTAGCTTAAAGTAATGACATGATATATATATATTTTTTTAAATAAATCATTTGTTTGCAATAATGTCAATTGATAATTTTATAATAATAAAATAAAATTAAAACCTACATATATCACATAAATGGTTTTACTAACTTTGAAAATAAAGTATAATATATTTAAGCTTGTGATCTCAGTGTGAATGATTCATTAAGTAGTTCAAAGTACTAAGTGTTTGTTTTTGAAACTATGTTTACATTATTCATGGTTAAGGCGATCATGATGAGTCTGATATAGGTTATAATCAGGCATTGTAATTGACAATGATTAATTTGTATTGAATAAAGATTAATTCTTTTACATGAATCAATAAAATTGCCTTATAGCAAAACAGATTTATATGGAGTTTAATTTGAAATTATTTGTAGTTTGTATATATAAATACCAATATGATAACATTTCAATCTAATAATAAAATGTGAACTATGAACTGAGATGCGCCTACAGGTGTAAGAGAGATGGGAACAATGAAATAAGAAGAAAACCTTTTAACAAGTTTTAGCGTTCTCTGCTTCCATCTTCCAATGGTTCATGTAAAGTAGAATATGTCTAATGGCATTAAGCTTGCCATTGTATTATTTTTTTATTATAATTGTTCATTGAAAGTTGTCCATTTATCTTATTTATACTTGCAGACAGAATTCACTGTCTATAGAATACATTTTATACACATTACATGGATGTTATTCAATACTCATAATGAATTTCAGCTCTACCTTACTCTGGATGGAGGAAAAACATTCAGATTAATTCAGAGTTATGTTAAAACATTCTATTGGTCTTCGGGAGCTGGTTTCCCTAAGATGTTCTATTTTGAAAGATGGAAGCCAGATGGTACAAGCACTATATTCAGGGCTAATGATCCGGTTGAGCTGATGAACAAGGCTGTGGTCCTATTTCAAGATGCCAAGGATTTCCAGATCAGGGGAGATTATATGTTTGTGACCAAGCAGCTTAAAGATGTAAGTTTTTATTGAATTTTTCTCTGCTATTATATATGATTTTCAGCTTTCTTTTGTTATAGTATTTTCTTGTTATCAATATTAATGTCTGACAAAAGCTGTTTATGTATCTAACCCACAAAAAACTTACAAAATAGACAAAACAAAAACAATGCGTCACTTGTTCTGCGTCACGAAATTAGTAGATCCATTTTCCTCTTCACAATACTATTGCATCTGTAGATCAAGGTTCAGTTCCGGATTTTGTAATATTACGAATTGCGTTTTGTTATGACTTTAAAGATCAGGATGGACAAAATATTAAAAATAACTTTACTCCTTTTTTTAACCGTTTTGAGATAATAAAATTTGTTGTGTCGCATATATTTTTTATGAACTATTTGTTTTTTAATAGCTATTTACTTATGAAGTAAAGATAAGTAAAGACGACCTCTGTGGTGCATTGGTCAGCGCGCAGAACCTTTGGGTTCGATTCCCAATATTTATTCCTAATTTCTTAGCATTTTATAAATATATATTACTTTAAAAAAGTAGGGCTTATAAAGTAGGGTGCAGGTGTTGTAACATGTGATACCCATATAGATTATCCTAGGTTTATTTGTATATGCATTTATTAGTGTTAAAATCTCTTAAATCCGTTTAGGTACGAACATTTAAAACAAGAAAGTACTTCATGCAGAAAATTTCTTATCAGCCATTTCACGTGTTGAACAAAAAGAGTTTTTTTTTCTTCATAATTTCACTTATCTGAAAACAATTTCTTTTGTTTACGAGCTATCAGACATTACCTGCATCACTGTCTGATAAGATACATTTTCACTGTTTATCATAATAATATACCTACCTACTTTGTGATTCATTATTGAATAAAAAAATGTATAGATTTAATAAATTGAATTTTCTATTAATTGAACTTTGGTATTTACTACACTTGACTAAGAAATTGCTCTTTACGTCATTATTTATTAACTGAAATGTGAACTGCTTTGTGATGAAGTCACCAAAAGCGTGTCTATGGGGAGAATGTGGCATATTTCAAAGAATTAAATATCATTATAACTTTATTTTTTGCAATTTGAATAGAATTATCTTGAGAGACCAGTCTTTGGGCTCTTTCTCGCTTTCGATATTTAATTATTCCTCTACAACCTCTGGAACTACACCTAATTGCTCCTGGTTTTGTTAAGGAAATATTTGCATAACAATTTATTTATCTGCATTATTATACTATGACGTCATTCCGTTATTATTGTACTAATATTACATTGTACCAGATGTGCTTTATTCACGAACACACTTTTTGGCAAACAGTGATTTAAATTGACAAAACGCCTCCCCGGACAATAGTCCTTATTCGAACATTTTTCTTCTACATCAAACATAAAGGTCGGGCCGTAAATAAATATTTATTTCCTTCAAGGGCACATTTACATCAACAAACTTTCAATAACAATATGCCAAAAATAATATATTGACCGAGTGCAACGTTGTTGCCTATCTGACGTGTTTTTCTACGTCTTAATTTTTATGATGTTTATGCTAAAATTAGCGGTATCTGTGTAAGGTTATGAACTTTAATTGTACAAAAATCTATTTAAATATAAATGTTATTGACTATTATTTTTATCTATAGTATCATGCGTGAGTCCCGCGTGGGTTAACAGATAATATACATACCACCCTCCATTTAGTAAACACTCCATATTAGTATATAGTATATATTTTTGTTCACGCATTCATTTTCTTAAGAACCTATAACGCCGATTTCATTGTAATATTGCATTCTTTTTATTTGCCTAATCAGTAGTTATAATGATATTTCCAATTTTGTCATCGTAGAAACATCGGTCGGTTGCTATATCATGTTTTGTCTCTTTCAATTTTAACTTATTTAAAATTTAATAGAAGAAGACAAAACATTTTCACTAATTTTTGCTTAGTAACATTATTACGAGTAAAAGGGCATATATTATTTTGAAAATAGAATGACCATGTCACAGTGAAGGCAAGTGATTGCAAACGGCTGATGTTATTCGCGACGTACCATACTATTGTTGAATATATATAAAAAATATTTAATTAGCTTTTAAATATTGATGATATTACATACCCTGCACTTGATACGAATCGATATTTTTTAAAATCTTTACTTCCTTTCTATTTAATACTAACATAAAAATAATTAGGTGTATTTGAATTGTAAAAGTGTAGGTAGGTTAGTATATAGTAGTTGTTTACATGACCTCAAAGACTGCATGGAAAGGAAGTCCTTTATCAAGTGGATAATGCTCAATTGGAGTTGTTTTGTCAAGGGGCTCCAGGATGCTTTGATTCTATTTAAGTATATTCTAGATTTTATTGTGAGTTTCCTTTGTAACTCCTTATAAAAGAAATATATGCTTATGTCTTTTATAATTATAGAGTAAGCAGGCTATATAATTATAGCTGGTCTTTCATTTTTGGAATATATATTGTTGATCGAATCATTTTTGAATAAATTTATGAATTATAAGTGTGTTTACGCTTCGCTTATCGATTTGATATATAGATATGTATGTGATAATTCACTTTCGAATTGTTATTAAGTCGTTTGCAAAGATTGCCTATGTATGAATAAAACGACGATGCAATATTTTTCAGTAGAATCGATGTTTTTTTTAAATGATTGACCTTGTTTTTTTGTGAGTCATGTGATTTAGTTATGTAGATCAAAATTTGTTGTATAAGATAAATCTATCTCACATTACTATGACCTTTGAGTAATATTTAGAATAAAAAGTTGGTTTATTTTTAGTAATTTATTAAGTTATAAATTAAGTATGACGATTATGAACTTTATACTATATTAGTAATAATAATAACTACAAGTAGGATGGTTTAGGGTACGCTTAGAGCTGTTAATTTTGGATGAAAAAATAGCTAATAGTTCTTGTGCAAAATGTATCGGTTGTATTCTTTCACGAAAACGATATAAATCTATGTTAAAGTACAAAGTAGCAACATACGAACTTCTAAACCGATTGTGATGGTTGTAAATTTAAAATTAATATGAAGAAAATAATAAGCCAAAATACACGTGACATGTTTTAACTAGACATTTGGATGAAGTCTGCATTTATTATCTGTCTACCTCAGTGGGTTAGAAGCGTGAATTATGGCTATACTAATAAAGCTAATATCCGTTCTCTATATATGATATGGTTCTTGATATCATTCATCATTGGCCTTGACAGTACTTAACGAGTGCATCCGTACATTGCTCCTACTGTGATAGTTTATATTAAATTATAGTTCGATAACCGGTTACATAACTTACTCATCATTTTTATCCATTTTACTTGTTAAATTAACTCTAAGCATATGAAAGTAACGACGAGACGCCTAAATTTGTTTTTTTTTTTTGCCGTAATAAATAACACGTAAGCTAACTCATAGTGATCACAAACTTCATTCGGTCTATGTTAACAAAAGTTCAGTAATATTTTGTTATTGTAATTGGTAATAAGCCATTACGCGTAAGTTGAACACTTGTGGCAACAGCAGAAACAGAAGTATGTCTTTATTTGTCATCAGTATTATGTTGTATTGTTATCCAATTGTGTTATTTTATATTGAATTGAGAAATATGAACGACATCTTTATAATTTCCGTTTGTGATTCATTTATTACTGATTCATATATTTTTTCAAGCTTTACATTGTAATATTGACAGCCATATGTGGGCCTAAGTCCATAAGGATTAGTCAAAATATTTTTAATGTGCTAGCAGTGGGACTATAAATTTGTTTCAATTCATAATTGTATTATTCTATAATTACGACGTGAAACATTAGGGATGTTTTTTAATGCGAACAAAAACAATTGATCTAAATAACGTCATTAGTCATACCCTTTTCCTTATTCGAGCAGTTGTTATTAATTTAAAATATTACTATAGCGTTGATTTTTAATATGAAATTATAACAAAATAAACGCGATTGTAAACCTCTTAAAATTAAAACCAAATTTAATAACCTCGAATCAATTATTATGATTGGTGTTCTCATTTCTTAATGTGAATATCTTTTGTTCTACATAAGTAAAATTATTCATAAAAGTAAATGATGTCTTTGTTCTATAACACATTAAAAGTTGTTCCGAACAGTCTACTTATTGTAATATGATTTAAAGTAGGCGATTTGGTTTCGAGTTGTTAATTGTTAGGTAACGTGACTCATTTTTTTAAATAAGGCTTATATTGAAGAGCGTTTGGTGTATGCTTACGTTTGTATTAGTCAAATTTAATTTTTGATATAAAATATGTTTGGTTTGTTGAACAAAATAAAATTATGAAGTGCACTAATTGCCTTCATAATTAAGGTGTTATTATATCTGATAAGAAATTATATAAAAAAACAACTCTCACTCGGAATATTTTGTGCTATTAGTAACAAGACGCATTTGTTTTTTACTAAATTTCTCACATGAGCGTACTGCTAATAGAAGTTATTTTAATTGTTTTAGCAAAACACACTCGATCTCTACATATCGCATCAACGAGGACCTTTCTACAAGGCCGAATTTCAAACAGAACTCGACTTGAAGAAGTTTCACATCGCGGACGTAACTGACAAACGTATTTTCGTCTCTGTCATGCACACGGAAAATCTGGCCAATTTATACGTATCAGAGATAAATAACAATTTCACTCAGTACAATTTCGTGCTAAGTTTGGAGCAGGTTTTGTGTTACTTCCCTGATGGAAATTGGAAGGATAGTTGGTTAGAGTGAGTATGACTTTAGTTATTGGATTTTATAAGCAATTTAATCCTCAGTGAAATTGGGTTCATTGTACTTACAATTAATCTTTAAGAGAACTGATAAGCAAATCGTTATGTATTATTATATTATATTCATAATAGTGGTTTTTCTATGGAGATAACGATTGTAATAATATATACTGTGAATAGGGTTAACACGAACGAGGAAAAAAAAATGTCAATGTTACTTTTGGTTGGAGTATTCGAAGTTGGTGGATTATTTTACAATAAATAAAATAGAAAATAATAATAACATTGTATTTGTAAATAATAATATATAGTTCGAAACAAAAATAATGATAATTTAAAAAAACTAATTGTGTTGTACATCTATGTTCTAATTCCTAACTAATTCAGTATAGATAAAACTGAATTTACGACTTTTATTTAGTTAAATTATAATTGACCTAAAAGGCTTCCTATCTATTTTTATTGTAGCACATGACCCTACTCTAGTTGATGTTAAAAAAAATATGTGTAGATTTTTATTAAATTTTATTATTAAAACATGCATTAAATATAAAGATTTTTCGTCATATCTTTCAGAGATGTAACAGAAGATCCGTTCACGGATTTGTATCGTGTGGAAGGTTTGCGTGGAATATACATTGCGTCGAAAGTTGAGTCAAAGACGCCAATACCAAGCATCGGGTTAGAGCATCTAGTTTCTGTTATATCTTTTGATCATGGAAGCACTTGGTCGCCTATTAATCCGCCAACCGAGGATGAAAATGGTATGGTTTTTTTTAAATATATATTTTAGACAAGTCATATTTAACACTAGAAGGACCAACGCCGTCAATTTGACGGAACGGCGATTTCATTCTTAAATATTTTACAAACTATGTTTTTGTTTCTTTTCGTATTTTACTACTTTTACTAATTTGTTATTGTCAGCTTAAATCCATATAAAAAACCATTATTATATTTGTGGTATATGAGATTCCTTTACGTCAATGTGACGGCAGCGATATTCTTATAGAAAACAAACTTGACGGCTGCGGTCTTTAAAGGTATAGTATGCAGCCCGACACTTCTAGTGTTAATATCTAAATTATATTACCTAATGATAATAGTCCCGTATACATTAAGTCAACATATGAGAAATGTTTCGGTGGTAGTAGCTATCTCAAATCAAAGCAGCATCCAAAAGTATAGTTCACAAAATCATTGTCATCCCTTATAATTAAATTTACAGGTAATCCACTAAATTGTCACATTGAAAATTCGTGTAGCCTTCATTTATGCCAGAAGTTCAGTCAACTTTATCCAGTAACAAGGTAAATATTTATACATAATATATAAATTGTGTGTAAACAAATTAATGTATAAAAGTAAATGTTAATACATTTTAAATGGAAAATTGTGCCCAAAAAAATGTTATAAATGCTATAAATACATTTTTGATACCATACCTCATGGTAGTAGGTATATGCGTTTAATTTCTAGAAATATAAATTAATGTCAGTCAACGACTAGAGATAGCAGATAATAGAGTCAGCGACTTTTCTCTCTACATACTATTTTCATTTCCATCTGTGCCCCTAGTGTAGGTGTTGACATTGCAAACGCAACTATGTATTTCATGAATGTCAATAGGTCTTTATATGCGTTGATTATGGTTTGCGAAACCTGGCCGAAAGGTTTCCTAGAGCGCCTCTCCTTCATATTAATTTGAATTATGTGACTTGTGTTCATATCTGTACACCACGTGGTGGGTAATTTAAACTTGACCTAGGTTTTGTAGATATTAATAAGCTGCAGTTATTGTCATGCTTCGTTTAGTTTATTTATCTCGTATGCAAAGGTCAATCATGAGTCATAGCTCTTCGAATATTATAATGATTAGAATTAATTATATAAAATATATTATTATATATATTAAGTTAAAATATATTAAGTTTTAGAATTATGTGTAAAATGATATTTAAATTGTATTGTTAAATTTCGTTTGATAACTACTTTTGTTACAATGATTTTAAAATATAAAAATAATGGATTGTACTTGTAATATTAATTTTTACATAGCTAACTAACTAATTTATATGCCTCTAAGTGGGTCTGAAAACAGTTTATTATCCTATGAAGTGGGCGTTTTTCCTTCTTCAGCCTTTCCAGTAACGATGCTATATAAAGAGGTCTCTATAAAAAAAAAAATTGGGTAGTGATTATATAGGTCTTATTCCTGGGAATAATTAGTTATGTTCGTGTTATGACAGTTACGAGATACGCGTGTTATCATGCCGCGACATGTAAACAAACATATTGGTTTGTGACCCGAATGTGGCTTATCATGTTAGTCTTTTTTTACAATAAATTGTTATTGAAACATCTGTTTTTATACTATCCTTCACATTAGCATGAGCTACAATGTTATCTTATTGATTGCAGATAAAAGTTTTGAATTGTATTTTTTACTAATAATCTAAATTTAGCGCATTATGCAAGGAAAATTTGTAAAATTGACGAATGTAAGACGAATTATAATTGCGCTTTATTTTATTATGTTCGTAGTCTCGTTGTCGGATTAAAGTAACCATAACAAACGCGATAACCTAAACGCAAAATTCAAACAATTTCACGTATTAAACAAAAGTGTCGGTTAATTGATTGTTTAATTTTTTTGTAGATGTTGATGAAACTGATTTGCAATATGGACTCGGTTAAAGTTTTATCTGTACATTTTTTATTGTAAAATTACATGCAATATTATATTTAGTATAATTGTATTAATTATAATTGTAGTAAACTGATCTGATATTTATTATGAGATTCTATTATTCTATAGGTAATTATCTAGTTTTTTAAATAATAAATTTACTGTATGGGCATTAAGACAAGGTCATATTTTATAGACCTAAAACAAATTTATATTCTTTTTTTAAAAATAATATATTATGAGTCGCTTTTGTTTCAGTGAGAGAGAAATATGCCCTAATTTAATAATATTTTAAAATGCACAATGCTAATATGTTTAGGTTATATTTATTTAATTAATAAGTAAATGAAATGAGTAATATTTTTACAGCTCGCCCGGAGTTGTCACTGTTGAGGAGAGGTATTTAAAAGATATTTTGAGCACTTGTTTTCAGTTTTATAATGCTTGTGTTTTTAATACAGATTTATATGTTGTTTTGATTTGTGCATAACAGTGGTGTTTTGGAGTTTTATATAATTATCATTTATTCACAAATATTACAATATTTTCTTCATTAGCCATTTTTAGTTATTTTCGATTTAGTTGGTTATTTATAGTTTTCGCATGTAGTATTCTTTTTTTCGTATTTGGCGGTAATGTATTATGAAAAATATATAGTTTAATTTTATATATTGTTAGGTTAGTTAACGCGGTTACTTGGGTTTTAAAAAGGTTATATAATTTTTTTTTTTAAATTTTTGTTTTTATTTTACGAACTTTCGAAATAAAAATATATTTTTTTTAGATCTGCAAGCATAATGAGCTCCAAATCGGCTCCCGGTGTGTTAATGGCGACTGGTGTCATGGGGAAATCGTTAAAAGGCATCCCTGGAGTGTACCTCAGTAGAGATGCTGGTCTAACATGGAAACGTATACTAAAGGATTATTACTTCTTCAATTACGGCGATCACGGCGGCGTGCTTGTTGCTGTGAAATATTTCAAATCACGTGGTGAAACTAGAATGATCTTGTATTCTACTAACGAAGGAATCGATTGGTATTCTTATCAGTAAGTTTTATAAGAAAATAAGTATTTATAGTAGTCTAGCATGCGACCAGATTTCGCATGATGTTAAACTTTCATATATATTACAGATTTAATGCAGACGATCTTCGGATATATGGTTTGATGACGGAGCCAGGAGAGAATACAACTACATTCACAATGTTCGGTTCGGCTAATGAACAACATCAATGGATTATAATAACAATTGATCTCTTCAATGCATTCGCGAAAAATTGCACAACAGAAGATTATAAATATTGGTCACCCTCACCGCCTAATAGTACTATTTCTTGTGTCATGGGAACAAAGGATACTTTCCAGCGACGAACGCCATATTCGAATTGTTATAATGGAATTAGCTACGATAGACCGGTTAAAAAGGAAATATGTCCATGCTCTAGAAGAGATTTTGAATGCGATTACGGCTTCATGCTTTCAGGAAAAGAGTGCGTAAGAAATAAAAGCTCTAAGCATGATCCTTATGAGTTGCCCAAAGATTGCGCTCCGGGACATTATTATAAAAGAACGAAAGGCTACAGAAAAATTGATGGTAATGCGTGTACCATGCCTTCTTACATAGCGTACGCACCGGAAATGATCCCTTGCCCCTTAAAAGACCCGACTGAATTCATACTCGTTGCCCTAAGAGATAAAATAGCGCGAATCGATTTAGCAGACAATTCCACTGTTTTCCCAGTTAAAGACCAAAAGAACATAGTCGCAATTGAGTATGATATGAAAAACAATTGCATATATTGGGCCGATATCGACCTCGATAAGATCAGCCGTCAATGCTTTAGTGATGGCACAACGCAAGAAGTTATTGTCGATACAAACCTTTCAAGTATTGAAGGGATGGCTTTAGATTGGATTTCAAATGTGTTGTTCTTTGTCGATGGAATGAGGAGGCGCATAGAGGCCGTGAGGACAGATCTGAGGAGCGAAGGGAGAATGAGAACTACAATCTTAGATTCCAAAGTACTATCTAAGCCCCGAGGCATCGCAGTTCATCCTAAGGCAGGATACTTGTTCTGGACGGACTGGGATAGAAATAATCCATCAGTGTCTAGATCTAATTTGGACGGTACTAATATTAAGCGCTTGTTTGGTAAACCTGTCGTCGAATGGCCGAATGGAATAACTATCGACCAGATGGCTGAGAGAATCTACTGGGTAGATGCGATGGAAGACTACATTGCTAGTGCTGATTTGGAGGGACATTACTTGAAGAGAATTTTGTGGAATGACGAGAAGGTCTCACACCCTTTCGCTGTCGCGGTTTTGAAAGATAAAATGTATTGGGATGATTGGAAGGCAAAGTCGATCTTTATTGCTGATAAAGACACGGGAGACAATGTTATTACAATCAACAATTCGTTTTCCGGTCTGATGGATTTGAAAGTATTCGCCCATTTTGTTCAACATGGTAGTAATGCTTGTTCAATGAAGAATACCACGTGTGATACTTTGTGTTTGGGTGGTCCAGGAAATACATACAGCTGCCTGTGTCCTGATGGATTTAATAAGGACAAAGATGGGAAGTGTGTATGCCCTAATGGACTGATGCCGTCATCTAATATGACTTGTCCTAAAAAGGCTGGCACCTGTGCGCCTGTAAGTATAGGTTTTATTTATAATATTGTACAAAACAATAAAAACTGATTACATTTAAAAAATAATAATTAATTCCTTCTCAGACTGAGTTTACATGCAAGAATGGCTTATGTATATCAGAGTCATGGAGGTGCAATGGCAACAACGATTGCGGTGATCTCTCTGATGAGGTGGGATGCCCGCATTGCACACCTCCGATGATATCTTGTGACGACGGAATAAGATGCTATTTGCAACACTGGAAATGTGATGGCGATGTCGATTGCGCTGACATGAGTGATGAAAAAGGTGCGAAATCAATTAGTTTACTCGAAATATATCCAATTAATGAGGTGTAAAGTTTATTAGTATTAAATTGCCTGCCTAATCAAATTATTTGATTTAAATATTACTCAGTCAATTGTATTGATTTACATTTCTTGTTGTGTTCGGGTTAAATATGTCATTAGGTTATTGAACATTTCAATTCAATGAAACAATGTTACATAATGATGATATTGTATTAAAGATAAATTGACACATTAATGAATGAATCAAGGTATCAATTGAGTAGGTCAAAGGTATCAAACTGCTGTAGAGGAAGTGAGTCCATGCTCAATGGTTAGTTTTTTGTTTAGATTGTGGTAAAGAAGAGTGTACATCAAAACAGTTCCAATGTGACAATGGCCATTGTATTGAGAGGAAATGGCTTTGTGATGGTGACAACGATTGCAAAGATGGATCTGACGAACGTAATTGTACTGTAAGTGTTATTTTAAATTATATGTAATGTAATATGTATATTATATTGGTATTATTTTGTGATAATATGCATTTTTATTTTCAGCATCAACCATGGCGCCCGGAAATGGCTTATGGTAATTGCACAGCAAATAGGTTTTCTTGTAGCAACTCTATATGTATACCTAATTCTTGGGTTTGCGATGGAGAGGCAGACTGCCCTGGTGGTGAAGATGAGAAGGATGAGAAATGTAAGAATTCCACGTGCGCTTCGTACATGTTCAGATGTCCGAGTGGAAAGTGCATCTTTAAATCTTGGGTGAGTCTCAATAGTGTACCTGGAATATTATGGTTTGATGTACATATTTTAATCAAAATATTTTATTATAGGTATGTGATGGAGAAAACGATTGTAGCGATGAGGAGGAATCTGACGAGAAGAACTGCACGAGCATCGGCCACTCCAAAATCATACCAAGAGTTAATATTGAGAATGTTCCCCTATTCCCGACTAACGACTCTTGCTTAGATTGGATGTTCCAATGTCCCAATGGTAATTGCGTACCGTATTGGTGGCGATGTGATCATGTCGATGATTGTGGCGATGGAGCGGATGAACTGGAGTGTCCCTCTGTTGCTATGGAGACAACTACTGCTGCTAGTAAGCCTGGGGTTAGGCCATGCTCGAAGAATCAATTCACATGTGCTCCAGGTTGGTTGAAATTGAGATTTTAATTACTTGATTCGTCCGGTTGATCGTAGTTCTCACATTTTTATAAATCGTCACTGGATAATGTCGATTTAATTTGATAGAATATTATGTTCGTTACATAACAAATGTTTAATTATAGGAACATGTATACCATTGTCATGGGTTTGCGACACGATGGACGATTGTTTAGGCGGTGAAGATGAGCGAGGTTGCTCTTCACGTACCGGCCCCACTCTTGGTTGTGGTCCAGATGAGACTCCTTGTGCGGATGGTCGCGGCTGTGTGCCGGAGCACAGCATTTGTGATGGAACATTTAATTGTTTAGATCATAGCGATGAAGCCCATTGTTCGCCTAGGGTGAGTGTTCGCTGATTTACACTTTAATCTGAAATTAGGTAGAAGCTAAATGATCTGTCATATTTCAGTCTAAAACAGAGTGCCCGCCAGAATACTTCCGATGTGACGATGGGACTCATTGCATCTCTAAATATATGGTATGCAATAATGAAAGGGATTGCTATGACGGCACCGATGAGGATAATTGCACGGAGACTGACAGCAATAAACATTTTTATCAGGTATTTTTGAGTTATTGCTGAATAAATAGGGATTTTTAATTTAGATTGTTTATACTTTGTTCTGCAAACGATCGCGTTAGAGGTTTATAATCAAACAAAATTATAATGTTTCACAAGAATTTGTAAATAAACCACACTTTATATCACACAATTTAAATGATTATAAACAGTTACCATGGCCAAACTTCCAAACGTTCCTAAACATCTAGTGGTATATATAAATAACATGTGTTCGTATTTATTAACTCACTAAGCCGATAGAATAAACAAAGGAATAAAAAATTAAACTTAATACTTATTACTAGAGATGTGCCGATTATGACTGGCCGACTAGCCAATTAGTCGGTTGTGAATAGGCCGATTATGGTTTAGGGGAAAGTTAAACCAAAGTATTTTACAGAGAACATCATTCCTCAACTTTACGAAGAGCTGCAATTTCAGCCACTACTGACATGTGGACAAATATAAATAACAAAGAAAGTTTTGAGTTTCGCAGCTCATAAGTTTGACGATAGTTTCAAATATCATCACACAGTATTGCAATATATAACATTAGATATTGTTAGATATTGTAATTTTGTTTGATAAATGTCATAGATATTTTTTCTTTACTTTAGTCGCCGACTAGTCGGAACATCTTTACTTATTACTACATGTTATTAACACGAGTTTATTGTTTCAGTACCTAAGCATAGGTGTTGACCAATCGTCGATAAATTCAACCAGTTTCCTTGTATCTTGTTGGATGGCTCAACAGAAGATGGTTTTGTACTCATATTTGCCCTCTATATCGAAGGTTTCTGACGGTATTTGGAAAAATATAACTTGGACTAATGATAGTGTTTATAGGTATGTTATTTTAGGTTTTTAAAAATATATGATTACAATAATAAGTATATGACAATAAACCGTAAAAAACTGTAGTATATATTGCTCTTGTCTTTATTGTTAGTTTGCGGTCAGGAGATTAAAAATAAATGAAATTCGTTTTACAGGTTTACCAATTTACAGCCGTTTACTAACTACAATGTGACATTCTATATTCAAGATAGTAAGTCAAATAAGACTTATGCTTCCAAGAAGTATGTGAATACAACTACTGGGGAAGGAAGTGAGTCATTTTATATATGTCTTCTTACATCTTTGTATCTGTCTGTTCTAACCTAGTTAATGTTACTATGTTAATGCTAGTATTTCCTGTTAACCTGTAACATGCGTAATTGTATTGTAAGCTAGTATAGTGGAGGGTACTATTGTCTGAAGGTGTCAGTGTCTCCGTTCATGGTTGGGAACTTAGTATCAAACGAAAGCAAGACTACTAGCTTTGTAAACTTATATCTGTTTAGTTGAACTTATTATTTTTACTTTGTAGTGCCATCGCCGCCCGTGAGGTTGTCTATACATCAATTGATCGGAAGTCGTGTGTCAGTGGTGTGGGATCCGCCGAAACAACCACAAGGAATTATTAGATATTACACGCTGCATTATTCGCCCCCGATACCGCCGTTTGAGAAGAAACTAACACGCACCAATGTCACTATTAACGGATATTTTAAACCGCATAATAATTATTCGTTCTGGGTAAGTTAACAAGAATAATCACAGCGACATGTAACTAAGTTGGAATTATGTTAATTTATGTATTCAAATAAATCGCGTAATGAGTTTTAATTAATATTTTATATAATTCAAACTTACAGTGATTCATAATGTACGAGTTTCTTGTGATATTCTTCTCGCCATACGCCTTTCCGAAGTCACGGTAAAGTCTAACGATGAGCAAGTGCACGCCTTTAGTGCCTATGCTAATAAACGATTTTTATTCATTCAATCATTCAAAGAGTCAAAGGCGAAAGACTTTATTGAGTATTTTTTATTGTTGTGCTAATTTAATTTGAACTCTATAAAGTATTAATAAGTAATTAATGATGTAATATTTCTTTACAGTTGACAGCAACAAACAATGCGTTTACATCGGAGTCGTCTGAAGTAATGCGTTTGACATTCGACGAATTGGGCGATATCGACGAGTTGGTTAATGTTAGTCTAACACGTGTTAATGATACTGCTGTTAAATTAGTATGGCATAAAATACGAGGGGTCGACGGGTATATTGTACAAGTTAGACCACCAAGAACCTATTCACAACCTAAGAGTATTGTCACTAAGGATACTGAGATCGAATGTAAGTGATTAATTTGTACAATGAGTCTGTATTTAATACAGCTAGAGCTTGCAATTAGAGAAGAACCTATAATAACATCTTATATTACGTTACAGTAACTAAGCTACCATCGGGTGCCTTCATCTACATAGATATCCAAGCATACAAGGGTGCATACGTGGGGGAACCATTCATAGTCTCTCTACGCACGAATGGTGAAGAGGATGAAACATTATCGTTAACTGCTACTTTAGTGTCAGCTAAAAGGACTTCGGTGCTCTTGTCGTGGAATCCGCCGAAAGGTGAAAAGTATAAAGGGAAAGAAATATTGTATGAATTGCACTACAATAACACGTTCCAGCATATTATTTATGGCGCTTCATTCTATGGTAAGAATCTGTAGCGGATATTGTCATATATTTATATTTATTTTCATTTCAGTAATATATTTTCACAATTGACATTTGACATATCTGACATATACTTTTTTATAATTCTTTTTTCGTGTAGTGTACTCTACACTACTCCCGTGTAGAGTACACTACAAATCTATAAAGCTAGCAAAGAAATACTCTAATAGGGCTACTGTTATGTAAAAATATTTTTTAGTAGATTTTTAGTTGTCGGATTATAGGTTTTTTTTTTGTAGCACTTGGTCTCTCATATAATTCCTAGCACAGTTAATGACTCTACTAAGTCTAATAATGTGGTGTAAGATGAGATCATTGAGGCAACTGTAGACTCATTTCCCTGTATTATTACATAGTTGTCCAAGTTAATTTCTATTTTTGTACAAATTTGTCAATGGAGCTTGAATCTGGAGTCTGAATTTCGTGAAAGATTTATGTATAAACCGTCGTCGTTTACAGAGCCGGTAGCAATTTTGAAGAACACAAGTATCCAGATTAACAATTTGCACGCGTGTGAGAGTTACGTATTCGCTGTGGGCATTCTCGGCGGTCCTTTGTCAAGAATGGTCGAAGTTGCTACAATGGAGGCTGCTATGTAAGTTTTAGTACGCTTATTTTTGAAAATGGAACAAAAATATTAGAATTTATACAATTACCTATGCTAATACTCTAATATATTCGTTATATAACATTATTTTTAGTGCACCAGTAAAGAAGTTGAAATTGGAAATGGATACGGCCAAGTCTGTGCTGAGAATCAATTGGCATTCAAATTGTGACGTAATGAAGGAAGCCGTGCCTTATAGAGTAAGTAAAAAGCTCACTTTTGCGCGCGATTACTATGACTTTTCTCTTTATTCGAATAATTATTTAATCATAGTTGGACGTCACGGAGTTGTCGACAAACAAAACGAGCCTCTTTTCACTACCTTCGACCAAGCAAGTTAATTTGCAACACGTGTTCGAGAACGTTCCTGAAGGTGGTCGTTACAAAGTTTGCGTTTTTGTAAGTATATATTTTAACGAATATGCCACATGTATCTTTGTGTGTTATCCCACATCTTCCATATAAGTTAGATTATATCTATTTTTAAAGATTCTTTAGACTGATTTGACAGCTCCAGGTTAAACATTTTTTGTACATGCCAGGTTTTTTTAGTGTTCTGAATTAGTTTAATTAATTTTAAGCGGAATCATAACATATAATTCAATTAAACGATATGAAAATATGATTTAGTCAGGGTCCAGACAATTCTTAAAATAATTTATATTTTGTAGGCTAATGTAAAAGAGGCGGCCGTTACCTGCGATTACGTCCGCGGCAAGGTGATACCATCCCCAACTAACGTGGTCGCGTGGCTTGCTCCCAATGGCCACATTATTGTCAGTTGGAATGACACTGAACATCGGAATAATAAGTGAGTAACTAAAATAACTCCACATCAATTCGATATAAATAGTTTTTTGGTATTCATTCTGCCTTAAAACCTGCCATAATCAGCTTAATAATTAAAACATGCAATTTTTGTTCTAGATACAAATATCAAATAATGATATCACCAAAAGAAATACCCGAGGACACGTTAACACCGACGGCCGATATTGAAAGCATAATAGCTGAATCGTCGCCATATTTGACAACGGCACCCGTTACCGACGTTGACCCACTGTATGTTAGCGTTCGCACTGTTAACGCCGAGGGGTACTATAGTGATATGAGTGAAGTTTTCACTATACATATGCAAGGTAAAATATACATTGAAAGAAACTTTATTCATGTTCTGAAGATATAAGTAAAACCGTGTATTATTCAGGTTCGGAAGCGCAAGAATCAACAGCGATGGGTGCGGCGGTGTATTGGGGTGCAATAGTAGCCGTGGCAATAGCCATTGCAATAGGCGCTGTGGCCGTACATATTGCGATGAGACACCGGCGGCTCGCACGCTCGTTCCTGCGATTCACATCTACTCCGCGATATGACAACCGCAGGGGACAGGCTACCATTGCTGATAATGGTGAGATTTATAGCTGTTATATAGGTTATATATATAGGCAGTATATCTAGATGTAGCAAGGGCCGTGTGAACCTGTCAACGATTGTAGTCTTCAGATCATATGGCGGGTTACTATAAAAACTCCACTTTAATTAGTCGTATTATACACTGAGTACGTTTCACATTTGGTCAATTTCTAATTAGCATATAAGGAGGTCTATTTTCATTCATTTATTTTGAACATCTTTTGTTTCAGATGATGACGACGTACCCCCAATTCAAGGGTTCTCCGACGATGAGCCATTAGTCATAGCGTGAGGCTTTATAGTATGTAGTATGACCTATTTTATGTGATTATAAATAAATACACGTGATCTTTTTAAACTCTAGTATTCTATATTTATTAACTTAGATGAAAATATATCAAACTAGTGATGTTTCAATATCTTAACTTTGAAAGGTAAGCTGTTTTTGTTTTGATGTTTCGTTGAAACTAGTGATGTTCCATATCGATAAGTCTAATGTGTTTTTATTTCTAATGCTAATGTTGATATGTTTTCATGTAATGTTCGACAATATTTTTAAAAAAGTAGTTGCATTTGTTTAGAATTACACGTTATTTTCTTTTATTTACTCGGTCATAAAAAAAAAAATTTAATTTGAAAATTTGATGTTAGAATGGCAATTTTATTTGTTTCTTTTTTCAAATTGAAATCCAACCTGCCCAGAGTATTATTTTGTTTTTAGATAGGAATTTAAGAATGGCGTACATTTCACATTTTATTTTTTTGATATTTTTCTAATAAATAAATGTCAGTCTTCAGTCGAGCCATCAATTGATTTGTAACTCGACTGCTGATGCTAGATTCGTGAGGTGTTAAAACTCGTGTGGTAATATTTGATAGGTGAGTCGTGATTCAATTATTATTAACTATGCCTACCTACCTATATGTAAACGTTCTTTTAATTTGATTTTATTGGTTAGTGATTTCGCAGTTACTACACTGGTTATATGTTACTTTTTTATAATTTGTGATTTGTATGCACAGAAAACGGGGCTGTAAATAAAAAAAGACTAGTAGCTGGCGCATGGAGAAAATGTTTTGTTAAAAATAAATTGTTTAATTTTGCTCATTTTTAATGTATGTGTTTTTTGTATCTTTTTTACTTTCTTATAGTATATCTTTGTTCTTGAAACTGTATTTTCGTTCTAAATGCCAACCAAAGATTGTTAATGACAAGCCAGTGCTATTGCGTTTTGTTATGTTTAAATAATCTTTATATTTAGTAAATATTGTATGTAGATAGTCGATGTGCTTGCCTTTTGTAGGAGAATGGGCATTTCTTAACATTTCTTTGGGGGTCGGACCATTTTTAACAATAATTACTACCTACCCCAAAAGATCTCGAAGTTTCCAAAATTTTATTTAAAATGTAGTTCCTATCGGGTGGACATCTTTGGTTTATTATTTGTAATCCCCGCAAAGTATGGAAAGGGTATTTTGTAATTTTTTATTTAAAAATGTGTACAACTTGCGTCTTATAGTTAAAATTCATAAACATTTGTGTAGCTTAAAGTGAATATTAAGTTTAAAAATACAAAATGCTCTATCTGTAAAACGGGCGTTCTTATAGTGTGATGTTCAATATAAGTAATGTGTAAACAGTTGCGGAACAAAGAAATATTTAGTTTATTAATTTAATTATTTTAAGTACATGAGTGATATGATTTTTTCCATTTCCTTATTATATCTTGTCATATTTATTATGATTATTAGAATTCGGGTAATTTAAATCCATGTAGTATCACTAGGAAAACGTAGATGCGTTTTATTATCTAATAAAGGTAATTACAATAAATTAATTGTTTTTATTTCGTCATTGATACCAAACCTTCAACTGAATCACCTGATATATATAAAATTAAATACCAATTTTCTTCAAAGCTCGTTTAGTCCATTCCCGTATTGAGAGCAGAATAATAGGAGACTTGTCACAACGTTTCCTCCATACTGTTAATCCTACAGCAGCCATTTTATTGTCGCGTTGGCAGAGTAATGAGCCACCAAGTCCTGACTGAAACAAATGTAAGTGTGAAGACTGCAATATTTAATCTTCGAGAAAATAACTCGGTTAATGGAGATTTATATGCTGGTCTACTATATGCTAAAGAATTGCTATTAGACACCAGAGTATGGATTGGCATTCGATGCAATTCTCGCTTTGTCTCTGAAGCTACCTAGACGGTGCAAATTCATCTCCTTAAGCCGGCATAGTGGAAGCAACCCCTGCCACAAACATTGATTTGCGGTAGCACTTGTTTCTAATTATAAACCGCACAATGAAAATTGAATTATTAAAATACATACCACGCATTCCGTAGTATCAGTCGTAGCACAAAAAGCACTATCCGGCAGGTTTTTCAAAAATCCAGCATTACTCAGATGTTCCAAACATGTTCTTCTTTTTATTATAGTTGCGTGTTGCATCCGTGGTTGGGTGCGAATAGCTGAAAATGTAAACTGTATAAATTTCTATGCGTCACGCGTGCAATACGAATAGTGAGGTTCTCATTATGTTCTTTAAGTGTCGATATCGACATTTTACTGAATTGTTATTTAAACTACATATTTAAAATATCCTCAAGGTACAGTTGTGATCTGTTGTTTTTTTGAATGTGTATTCTGCTCTTTAGGTACGTCACTATGTAAAAGGTAATTTAATATAAATAGAATCATTAAAACTATATCTACATTTTTCAGAAATAACTAATATTGAATGTTATTTATTAAAAAAATAGTTACTTCGGTCCGGTCCATTCCATCCAACAAAAGTACATTTCTCACCAACTTTATTGTCTCCTAAGCAGACTGGTTGTATTGCTTTGTTCAAACGTAAAGGTCTGGCCCAATGCTGTCAACAAATAACATATTAACGCAGAATTGAAAGACAAAACTGAAAATAATAATTTATCCTGATAATAAATAATATTATTATATTATTCAATTTATACAATTATTAGTTACCCTGTATGTAATACGTCATACCCTCGGCGTCTTTGGGATTTCCCTTAATAAATTGCTTATAATTGACATTTACATGCTACAGATCGAAGTTTATGTAGAAATTTATAATTGAAAGGAGCTGTTATATACAATGAATTTAATAAAATGCAAAAACATATTTTACGAGTAGTAAAAATGCTGACTCACTAAAATAGCTAAATCGTGGCTTAAAACCCCAGCTTTAAATAGTGGATGAATGTAAATGGAGGCCAGACGTTGTTGCGAATTCCTTATTTCTGTGAGATCCCATTCGCCGGCACGGACCACAACATCTCCCGTAGCAGCACTGAAATTTAAATTATATAGGGAGGAATTATATAATTCTCCATTACGGTGTCTCTATGTCTCCATGGAATAATTGACCATGGAAAGTACACAGTGAACACAAAAGTGTTCTTACCCATTTACACAAGTAGCGGCTGTGATGGCAGCACGCGGATGAATAATCATTGCAGAACAAAGAATACTACGTTGTCTTTTAGAACGCACAACCATTGCTAACCAGGGATGAGTGCCTATTTCCACGTTTTCATCTGGAATTAAAGATTTAAGAAAGAAAGTATTTGAGTAAAGTTTATAGGTGCGTTGGAATGGTTACATAAGGTCCTAGTCCAAAGAAATATTTGATCCAATGCTAGGAATGTTTCCACCTCACCTCAGAAAATAGTCATTCTAAACTGTCGCATTAGTAAGCAAGAATTATTTTCTTACCGCTATCATTGTAGTCGAGACTTCTATGTCCACATTTTTCATAAGGCTGCCATTCATCATCATCGACATCATCATAAACAATCTCAGAACTAGTTACTCCACCATGACTCGATCTCGTTGGCACAGCTTCGTAACTATCGTAGTCAAAAACTTTTTCAGTAGTTGTCTTTCTTGAATTCCTATCGTGTACCCGACTTTTGTTTTTAATTAAATTAAGTTTAAAGTCTTGTAGAACTTGAAAATCTGGATTGGCGTGATAAGTTACTACATGACTTTCAGCGTCGTAGAGTTCTTCCGAAGAACTTATTAGTGGCTTTGTTTTTACAGAAAATGCTGAAGCGCGATCATCTGAAATGCAACTATTACTCAGAAAGTGTATCGTTGATTTAATAAAACAAATATCACTTACCTAGCCTTGGATCTAAACTAGAAAAATATCCAGTGTTAACTCCATACCCATTAAACGTTTGTGCAGGCTTTTCTACCCATTTGTAATCAACAGGCCTTCTTGTTGCTCCATAAACACCTAATAGACCAGGTTTGGGTAATTCGGATGCATAATCTTCATCTGATTCAACGGTATCATAATATATGTCATAAGAAGTCGGTCTATTTGTAATTTTGACAGGAGTTTTTATATTGGAAGATTTTATATTCCAATACGGATCTACATAGTCGTAATCATTGACAATTTTTTTAACTTTAACTGTTGTAGCAGCTGGTCGAATAATTTTTTTCAATAATGCTTCTCTTTGAATTTGTCCTCTGTCAGTATCGGTTACGGATCTTGGGAATCGAAAGTTTGAACTATCTGTGTTGAAAACTTTTTCCTTAGATATCTTATTTGTTACTGGTATTATACAACATATTACATCATGTTTAGAAGTTGCCTTTTTTGTTTCTTGCCTAAAAATAGTTAAATTTAATATTTACTAAAGCATCTCGTCATAGAGATAGACCAGTATTTTACCATTAAAGTACAAGCCTCGGCGGATAGTTTTGCTTACCCAATAATAAATTCGTGTATTGTTCCTTGATTTATATAACAAGAAATTTCCGAAATAAACGTACAAATATGTTCAATATCCGTCTCTTTAAAATTTCTATTTAAATTTCTTTTAACATGTTTAGCAAAATAATTAAGAGATTCATCTCGTTCATTGCTTTCTGATGGAAATATTAAGGTTTCTTCACTGCTTTTGTTTACATTACTAAACTTAACACTTTTAGAAAGTCTGAAATCTTTATATCTAGAATTATTATTATCTTGTATTTCATCTTCAATTTTTGTAGTATTCATTGTATTATTTATTGGTGCATTTGTGGGAAAATTAAACACAAAAGAATCACCATTTGTATCATCTATACTATTATCGACATTTAATGCTGCGCCGGTTTGGAAATCATCCTCAAACACAATCTTATCCGTATCATCCGTACCATTATCATCTGTTTCTTCAAATTTGATTTCAGGAATTTTCAGTTCACCAAATGCCGGCAAATTCTCATTCAACCACCAAAAACCATTCAGTTGCGACACACTAAGATTTAATAAAACAAGGAATATAAGTAAAGTTATTTTAAACATTATTAAACGTGTGTTTAAAGCGATGAATGCACAATAACTAAATATAATGCAGTTAAAAGCACAGGATGCATGCGAGTGCATTTAGTGAATAATTTTGCGAAATATTGGACACATCCTATTGAAACCGTATAATTGCGATCATTTGTGATTAAAACCACGCACTATGAGTGAGCTCAATCTGTGACCTACTTTTATTATATACCGGACTTTGGTACAGTCCACAACATTATTACTTAATTGGGAGTTTCATTAAATTCCTTGAATAGCACAAAAATTATATGGTATGTAAACAAAAAACAACATTAAAATGAACAGGAATGTTTGAATATTTTAAGTGATGTAATCGCATTTAGTGGCTGGGTACAGTGAGACAGGTCTGCCCTGTCTCAAGCTTAAAACATTAGACGAACTGCATTACCGTGTTGGGTTACTACAAAAGAAAATTATTATTGTAGTTTGATATGTTTCATGAATTGAGTTAAATATACTAGAGAAGACGACAGAAACAATGTATTTATGCTTCTTCTTCTTCTTTATTAATGGCCTCAGATGTCTAATGAAGTCAATTCTGCCAATGTCGAGTATTTGGGCAAAAACCCAATAAGAGATTACAAAATTTTAATTCACACGTCGTATTTATGCTTATAGCTATTAGTTATTGTAAATATTACAAATATTATTTGTTATTAAAATATTCTATTGTCATCTGGACAATTATTACGTTAATATATTATATTTAACACAATAATTAAAATATGTATAAATAAACTTTAAATATCGTATTAATTATTTAAATATGAATTAACACACACGTTTTCATTCGACACTAATATAGTATGTAGATATCTGCAACAAGAAATTAAAACTATAATTTATTTACTTATAGAAAAATGAAATGCCGAGTGTATTACAAAGAAATAGAAATTATCTCACGAAGCAATTACTCGTGAATCATTGATAATATCGACCCTGAATCCCTCATGTTTACTGGAAAGGATAAATCTATTGATGTCAATGCTAAACTAATAAATTCGTCAAAATATTTAAATAGGTCATTTAATATTATAGAGGGAAAATAAATAGAAGTAAATAATTTATTAATTAGGTGACCTTAGAAGTGACCTAGTATGGTTCGGGATTAAGTTGAAAGTAACATAGACATTTCTGTATAGTAACAGTAGTCGTTGCGGAATGTGGTGTTATATAAGGAGTGGTGGGTTCGAATCCCACTCTGACACCATATTATAATTGGATTTCTAAGATAGCAATAAATAATACACGAGTACGATACGAGAGAACAGATTTATTGAACTGAAAGATGACAAGTGACAGATGACAGTCTACTTTTTAATTTGTTATGACAAATGATATACATTTATCTAATTCTGATGAACTAATGAACAAAAATAAATAGAATTAGATGTACAGATGAATAATCAAACCGTATGACTTTCAATTCAATATCACACTAAAACTGTGTTAAAAGTAAAAAAAAGGGACAAATCTTGTAGAATCGCATAAATTATGCTGTTTCTTGTAACAGAGCTTTTCTTCTGACATACTTAATTATGTCTCTTTCTCAAAATTTAATTAAGGAAAATATGAGTTGTTTTTAAACAGAATCTATAGCTTTAGCACATGCAACGTATGCATACAGACTGCAGGCATTATGGCGTGCTGTGAAGCTTTGCATTTTAATCGTATACTTTTGTTCAGAATGACCTCTCTTTTAATCTAGGTTAAATACTTTAATATCGGATAAAGTTTAATATAAAATACAGGCAAATAAATTAATTCATATAAGAAATAGAATTTTTAAAAAATGCCACGTAATTACATATATTATTAATTAACATTAAGTTCACCAATCCAGTTTAACACTTCATATTTATATACCTACGTATAAATTATGACACTTTCAATGGATAATCGTTACAGAATGCACAAACAAAAAGAATAAATTTATAAATTGTCTTGGGTTTGTACGAACGCTCTTTATCCGATTTAAAACAAACGTTAACTTAAATAATAAAAATAATCGCTGTATATGTAAAATGAAGCCACATAAAATCGTTTTAATTTAGAATAGATTATGTAATTGAAAAGGTATTGAAACAAAAGAATAATAAAATTAAGTTAAAATAAAGACTCACTGGTATTCATTGGAGCGAAGTCCGTAATTCATTTATCAGTTTTAAAGAAAACTTTTAAACTTCGTGGGCTCCGATCAAAATCAATTCGCTGGCTTTGAAAAGGTTTAAAGCTAGTATTATGTTTGAGGGCAAACTTCTTACAACTTTAGCACGCAATTTATAAGAATAATAAACAATATCTTGTTAAATCTTGGCATAAAATGCACTGACGTGACTGCCGGCATTGTCTTAGTCACTTATTAAGTTTATAGAAACTTTTTGTAATTTCCTTTCTGAGAAAAATACGAATAAATAGAATCCTGGTTAAGATAGTGTTATAATTTGATTTTAAAATTAGAAATTAATTGTATTATTATACGTATTTAAAAAAATATGTTTATGTAAGTAAGTAGGTTAACCTTGACTTCGTAAAGAACACTAAGACAGAAAAAAGGAAAATATAAAAGTGAACCGAAGCTTTGCGAGTACTTTGAGACGTCGAGAACATGTCTTGGATAGTTGCGCGTTGGTGCGGCAGAGATTTGTGTGAATGTAGCTTCAGTGTATCAATCACAATAGTGGCTTATAACTACCAAAAAAACTGCAACAAATTTAGACTTTTATATCTCGATGTAAGGTTTAAAATGAAATAGCAAAGTTAGAGTAAGAAAAATTGTGGTTTGACTGTTCAGAGAGAAAAGCAATAGTTTTCCATTCAGTAGCCAAATAAC
This sequence comes from Tineola bisselliella, assembly GCA_028551675.1. NCBI lineage: Eukaryota > Metazoa > Arthropoda > Insecta > Lepidoptera > Tineidae > Tineola > Tineola bisselliella. Next base: position 33,233 of record JAPWLS010002014.1, on the reverse strand, counting down.
TTTTGTTGCTTAAAAGGAATGTCTTCAGAAACTCCCTGTTAAAGGTAAAGCGAAATCTGTCCCGAATATATCTATTCATTTTACATAATGTTGTATCTCATATCTTACCTACTTACTCGATATGCATAACTACAATATTTAAGCTGAAAAAGGTATTTAAACTATTTAACGAACCGGAACGCGTTTTCTTTCAAACCTTCTGACTGATACACTGACAGAAAAAAATCTAAATTTAAGTAATTTTTTTATAATTTAAAAAAAAAATGGGGGGGGGGGTCGGGATCAGTACACGAGATCACGAGAGAGTGAGTGTCACGCGTGCTTTGTAAACTGAAAATAGGTTTTTTAACTGTACTTATACAGGTACTGTGTTATGGTGCGTTCTGGTCCATTTCGACCACTGAGTGTAATATTTTAAACAAGCTCATCTGAACTATTTTGGAGATCTCATTAAGTTACCTCACACAATACAAACAACCGTTAATGAGAAAAACTAACCTTGCGAAAATCTTATTCCTGACCTATTTGGCTTTGCACCAAGAAGCTGCCACTTGCCCGCTGCAACGGCAAGCTAATAACACCTTATATAAAATTAAAGCGTTTATCTTCACAAAATTAATTGGCAACTGCATATAAAGCTAAAAGTAAAAACTAGGATTTAAAATTTATGTTTACCGAAGATCCTAATCCGTCAATGTAAAATAGATTTTCGTTGGGGCTCGTATAGTACTGACAAACCACACCAGTCATAATGTATTCCCTTTACTGTTTCAAACATTGCACATTACGTACAAAACGAACTAGATCCTAAAATTGTTTAATCGATTATCAACTTTAAGTTCGTAAAAATGGGGCACAAATTGAATAAGAGTAAAGTGCACATACAACTGCGTTATTTTATTTGTAATATGCATAACATATTTTTATGTTGGCTTCAGGGCTGCATTGAACTTATATGGTGAATTTAAATTGTAATTTTTGAAATACGTTTGATATTTTAGACAAATTTACCTAATATACTCAATTAAACCACTCAGTTGAATATACTAGGAAATATGTCAGAAACAAAATTCATAGTTTACAACGTTTGAAACAATATTTGCAAGTATGTGTATAATAAATATTTGCAAACACTTTCACGATAAACTGTAGTAAAAAAAAAGAATTCAACATCCCAGAGGTTTTTAATGAAGGACTTCAGCTCAAAATAATATAACTAAAAATCATTGCGTAGTAATCGAACGATTGATAATTTTTTTTATTAAATATATATAATTTATGTGGGTTCCAAATTAAACACAGCTTCGAGTTCAATAACGTCTTTTAATAATTAAAATAAACGCCGCCTTGCAAATCACACACCGTCTTTCGCCGTCGTCCAACCAACACTCCCGTCTCTCCCTACGATCCCCTTTCTCACTCTTTCGCATCTTTCGTCTCTCATTCACCTACGTTCCGTTTCACCCTTGATCCCACATTTATATATGAATTTTCTTCTTTTAAATATAAAATAAGTTTAAAAAGTAATATATAATATTCAAATTATTATTTTTTGTCTATTTAAATTAAATTATCTTATATAGGTACGCCCAATCTGAGTTACGCACCAATTACTCTGTGAACAAAAGTAGTCGGGTGCTATTACTACATATTGGCTTTTGCCCAAAGTTCAATTGATACAGCTTCTCTAATTTTAGACTAGACTTTTGTAACAAATAAATCTATGATGTTTATTATTTTGCTGAACGAATTTATTGCGAATATTTTGAGATATTTAACTTATAATGAATTTTCACCAAATTTGCTTTTCCTGAGCTAAATAAAAATAACTTCTAAGAATAATTTTAATACCTTTATATTACCGGTATTATAGGTATATATTATTGTGTTACATGTAGGTATATGAAGAAGGAGAAATAATGAGTTTTCCTCAAAAAGACTCAATTTTCTATTTTTATAATTTTTTATATTACGTTGTGCGCGTAATTTATACAAAAGAACATCTCTGGAGGGCTGGCCATTATGTTTTAATGAACACCTAACGAGCAACGATTCGTGTTTACTGTCCAAAACGTTTAAAAATGCAAATTTTTACAGTTTTTGTCGAGTAATGGATTTTTACAAAACTTTTTAAAAATGTTTTATGTAATAACAAGTCATATATGTACTAAAAGAATATTATAAATTATAAATCAAATGATAAAACTCAAAGGATCGAGTTAATTTTTCATATTTTCATTGCACTTAAAATTTCATAAATTTTTCATATTAATCTAGATTTTATTATAAAAATACTATAAAAAATGCATAAATATCTATGTAAAGTATAAAAGGAAAAGTTATGTAAAACATTATAAAGAGAATCTTGTAAATTCTTAGTACAGACAATCATAAACTTTAGACAACTTTAATAAACTTTTGAATCGCTCTCAAAGAATACGATAAAGAATGAACAAGGTCGGAAAAAGAGCAAATGTTACAAAAACTTTTTATTATTATTTAATTTTTTTTGAATTTATTTTATTTAATATTGTTACTTTATTTTATTTGTAAGTACACAACTTCGTTCGATACATGTTTTTATTAGTTACTTCGAGTCTAGCTAGGCTAGAAATTAATTAAATACCTTTTAAATATTTTCTAATTAATAAGTATTTATAAATTTCGTTTGAGATTCACGTTGAGTTTTTTATTATTCTATTTGTAAAATTTACTGCTAACTACAAAAATTTAGTACGAACTAATTATAAACAGAAGAACTTTTTCAGAAGAAAATTTTCACACTTAGCAGAAGGTTAGAATTTTTTTTATTAATCCTTACTAAATATTTTTTGTTTTATTTATAATAATAAACCTTCGATGAAATGTATAATGTATTTGTTTTTAATTTTAAAACAAGTAGTAATTAATTAAATATCTTTATAATTACTCTGCCCGGAAAACATCAAAGGCATAATATACTTATTATGTTAGATAGCGGGACGATTTGCCCCATATAACCCATATTCATTTGGCTACACACGAGTCGGTTGGAAAATACGAAATATTCCACATGAATTATTTCTTATGCCTAAGGGAACACGTTTTCATTCATCATTATTAAGCAGCAGACGGAATTACTTATGTTTGTTCTTGGAAAAATAAATACGTATTCTATGATCTGACGCCCGATTCTCCCACCCGACCTCACATCTTGTACTCTTAGGCTTAGAGTACCATTGCTGTCGAGTTACATTAGTAGAGTACCAATTCTCAGAAAAATGTATATAAATAGTGAAAGTTAGAATAGTTATATCAGCATGAAAAAAATAATATAAAATGCTAAAAAATGGTGTTGTCTTTCAGTGATAAGACCGCCAATTGCTCTAAGTTTGTGTTTTGTTTGTTTAAATTGTATTATATACTATCTTAAGACAATAAAGGATTTATTATTATTATAAAAGACTACCACTTTGTAGTTTTTATTTTTAACTCAAACAAAATAATTTAAAGTGAACAAAGAATTTTATGCACTTTTTCTTGTCACTAACATCTAGTAAATAAATTCATTAGTAAAATTAGAAGCATCTAGAAGTCTTCTAAATTCAAAATGAACTAACTAATCAAGTGAATACAAACATCTTCCTACCTTGTACGAAACCGCATGAGATGCAATAAACCGCACAACGTCGCGCCAGCTAACTAACTATAGTTGTACATTATAATCAAAATTCTAACATTTAATAAATTTCCCGTATTAATTTGTCTAGTTAGAATTTCTAGTTAATTTCCGCTCTAAATTAAGCCCTTATTTACTTTTCATGGTTGTAATTTCATTATACAGTGACGTATTTTTATATTTCGTGGATAGTTATTATTCTTGAAATTCAGGGGTAGTCAGAATATGTAATAATTAAAATACAAACGGGATTTTTTAAAAATATTTCTACATGTTAACCTTGAAATGTTATTGATAATATATTTGTTAAGTATATTGTAAGTATATATCATTATGCATATTTAATTTTAACAATAGCAACACCAATAATATATTTTTAAATTGGCAACACCACGATGTTTTATACAAAATATTAATAAAAAAATTATAAACATAAACAAACACAAACAAAAAACATAAATAAATATAAGTGAATAGAACTGTAGATATCAAGACACACGCGGTTGTGGCACCGCATAATAACTAGCTTAGCGTTACAGCAGCTTTTTGGTCATAGCAGGGATTATGTAAACTAACTACGAATATGTTGTATTCCACAGAACCCGGCAGCAGTTTAGCGCTTGAAGCACAAACTTCGTCCGCTACTGTTCACGAAGCTGGGCTTTGTTTACATGGAAAATAGAGGATTATGCTACCTCTCTTTATTTACTTTATTAATAACGTATTAAATATTAATCTAAGCTTTCTTTAGTAATCAGTTTATTATTTTAATATATTAAACGTTTATTTATTATATTAACTGTACCTACATTTATATTTTGACCGACTAATAATGTTTAAAATTTTATTGTTCTTTGAAACATTTACAGGAGCTCAATGGAAAGAAATTTAATTTGAGTGACCATTTTTTCTTCTTTTGTTATCTGGTCTCAGATATATTGTGATCACTTAAGTATACTTTTCTATTGAATTAGCTATTAGTCGAATAAAAGGTAAGTATTTTATAATTGCAATTAAAATGGTATTTAAAAAACTCATCAGAAGAAGCTTAATTCACAATTTTTTATAAAAAAAAAAACATTTAAAAAGACATAATCCAAAAATGTATGTGGTAATAAAGTGGAATTATGATACCAAATATAATGGAAGCCTTGTAAGACAAACATGCCTGTTAATTAGGTTAGGAACGTTAACGAGCGATGTGCTTTGCAAATTAGCCGTATTATACTTGCCTAAACGGTCTCCTAAGCTCGGAGCTAAATAATTTACCATGAAATTGAGATCTGAAAGAGCAGTTAATTGTTTGTTTACTTCATTTATATACTTTATATACATTTTGATAGCCTTTTGGCGAAGTGATTAGCGAGTCTATCCTAATTGTAAAGTACCTACTTATTTTTGTACTGATGTTATGTCTCTTTTTTATTTAAAAGAAATATGTAATGATTTTTTCTTTTTGAACTTCTTTTTATGCTTTAAAAATAGTCCATTAAGATATAATATTTACTAGCAAATAAAGATAGGGATTTTAGTGTATATTTCAGTAATTACAAATAAGTTAAATTTAAGTTAATAAATAGCAAAATATATATCTTTTAGAGATAAACACAAAGGCTTTGCATATCTTATCCCGTGTTTCGTAGCCCAAAACTTTCTGTAAACCCAACTCACCCATCGAGATCGCTGAAAATTTATAGAGTGTGAAAATTTGCCGCGAGACTACGGATCACTGTGAAATGACAAACGTGACTTGTTTCTGTAAATATTTCACCTTAAGTTAGTTTTACATTTACATATTTATATTTACCATTATACATTCTTTCTATTTATAATAATAATACATTATATATTACGAACAATTACTTATATTTTGGACTTCGTATTTATTCTATAAATATTATTAAAAAAATATTTATTAATTTACATTTTACATTGATATTATAAATTTTTATTTGATAATTTATATATGCAGTATTACGTGTTTTTTTTCAAATATAATACAAAATACAATAACTTTCTATCGCCTTTCCTTTTCAAATTATTGAAGCTGAAATCGAGGGGCTTGGTTTATTTTTTTCTCTACGCTCATATGTGATTGCAATCGTTATGTGGCTGAGATAAAAGACATATATGTATGTGCTTATCTAAATATAGATTTACAGCTTTTTATGCTTCGATCTCTCTTAGAACTAATCCCATACTTCGGCACTAATATATGATAATATTGTGTTAGTGTTTCAGTGGTTAGGAGAGTAAAAATGAAGTGGATTTTAAAAAGAATATGTTTGCAATATTTCATGTAAAATAACCTTTAACATTTTGGTGTGTTTGAGGTGCGATGACACGGAAAACTGAGCATCCGAAAGGCTTTACTTGTATACCAACCATTCAGTATTTATGAGATACTTCAAACATGGGATTTTAAGCTTCACGTCTTTTTCAACATTGCACATTTTCTATCACATAAACCGAGTGCTGTTTATACTTTACCTCAATGCAATAACATAAAATATTTGTGACTTTTCAACCTTTCAACTTGTGTGGAATAAAGTTTCATATTTTATATAATTTGTTAAAGTATTTTTTAAATTCTTATGATCGTAAGTCGAGTGAACCATACAGGATTGACGGCTATACCCAGCTACATCCAAGTTGATCGTATACTGTAATTGGGTCACTTCAGGAGCGTTACACTGGCGGTACTAACACCGAGCGGCAATCATTCCCAGTTTGCCATACGTTTACTAAAGTGTTATAGGTTTAAAAAAGTTCAAATTAAAAATTAGTCTTCTCGAAGCTAATGTAGATAGAATAAATTCGAAATATATAATATTAATATATAATATAATCAAGTATTTTAGTTACCCTAAAATAAATAGTACTTCGTTATATAAAAACAGTGAAGTATGAAAATCCTTAATAACTATTTAACATTTGAATTCGTCATTGTGAAAACATCCCTTACCAATTTACAAAAAAATGTCACGACAAAAAACTTAGTGACCTTCTTCTAAAGAATTACAATGGAGGCCATTATTATCGAGGGTTAGGTTTATATGAAAGGGACTGTGGAAACGGGACCCAACTACTCCCTCGGGTACTCCTCATTACTTACGACTCCTGCCTCGTTTCTCGTAGATAGTTGTCGTAGACCTGTTTTCAAAGCAGCCCTCTATACCTCGAGTCAAAGAGTTTTTTCAATGATATAAACAATACGAATTTAGGTTTAGGAGTTCGGTTCCCCATAAATTCTTCGTATAAATATAAATAATATAAATTTATTTATTTATTTATTGCTTAATAATACAAAAAAAAAATACAGAGTAAGTGAGTAAAGAGATGGCGGCCTTATCGCTAAGAAGCGATCTCTTCCAGGCAACCAACTTTTAGATGTAGAGCAATGCAGAAGAGAAATAGCGGGAGTTATAAATAGATACAAATATAGATAAACATATGAACTACACACAATACATACCATGTTACACATATATATATATGTTATTAATAAAAAAAATTTGTACCTACCATATGTTTATGTTCTTCTTGTCCTAATAATATATATGTATTTATAATAATAATAATAATGCACAGAGCGGTCGCATTGTTTCGAATTAATTTCAAGTGTACTGAAATATTTCATTCCGTAGCTCACGCAACGTAAACAATTCTTTGTATTTATTTTTTGATTATTAAATTGGTTTTGCCTTTATAAAGTTGTTGTGAAATATATACCCTGAGGGATACCTACATAAGAAATATTGTTATATTGTCCTTGGGGTCGTATTTACGATAAAAATGTTTCTAATACTGACCGTTACTTGACCGCTGATGAACGGAGGTTAATGATATATTGTTGATTGCAGAATACTTGTGATAATAAGATCCAGTAAACAAATATTTAATTTAAAAAATTCTTCTACTGGATTTCAATTATAAAAATCTCTAAACTATTGCATTATAACCAAATATAAATTCCAGTCTATAAATAAAGAAAATCCACTAATTTTATATTTAAAAACTGATGGCAACATAGAAGTATACCCTATTTTCATCAATCTGTCGATACTCCGTGATTGTCGTATTTTACTCTCATAATTATAAATATTTATAGTTATAATTTTGAAAAATACGTAGGTACCTAAATAAAAAAAACGTTATGTTGTACAAAAAATAAATACTTAAAGTTTAATCGCAAAAAAGAAAATAAATTAGGTTTAAATTGATTAATGTAACAAAAATGAATTGTTTATTCTCACAGATGTTTCATAAGCTAAAATTCGTCTGTGTAGCGATAAACTTTAAAATTTTTAGAGTTGAAATATCTCGGAACTATTGTTGCAATGAGAAGTGAACGCCGTTATGAATGAAAATTTTATTGCACGATAGAGAACATCCATTTATTGCTTGTACTAAATTTTCCACCATTGTTTTATACTATTTCAGTATAGTAGTTGGCTGAATTTACTTTATTGCATTTCTCTAGCAAAGCTCATGAAATATTGAAGCATTGATTGCTTGTTCATTTTCCAAGTACTAAATATATACTATGAAAGAAGATACGGCTATAAGAATTAAGAAACGGGAGATTAATCATGTTACGAACACGATCCATTATCCACTATGCCGGCTTGAGAAGGAGCGTCAATCTAGTTTACACTAGATCTAGTTACACTTAAAATAACCGACATATGTCTGCCTACCTCTTTTATACATTATTGTAAATAAAGTAGCAACTATATCACTAATCAATAAAACAAAAGAAGACCTAATACAATTGGTATACATTTTCAGTTACCATGAAATAATATTTAATGATACAATAGCACTTTTAATACAATGTAAGAAAGGATGTAACGTCATAAAGTTCATAGAATGCTAACGTGTACTAATGGATGAAGCTTCGTCAGATTTCATGATAAAAGTGCCGTTATCTGCGGGAAATATCGTTAATGCTGTCGTAAAGTGATCGTTAACATGTCGACGCGATTAGACCTTCCGTTAATATACCAAGTTATGGACACAATTTTGGTATAAATATTTAGATATCAACTCCTTTCAAGTTGGATTAAATATTTGTGAAAAAAGAAACTTTAATAAAATTACAGCATTTTTATTAAAACAAAATGGTATTGAGAATACATAGTAGAAATTAGGTTCTATTTTGTGGCTTAATTTCATTCTGGCTTTGTAATGGATAACGACGAATGAAATTTCTAGGGTCAGTCGATACACAGCATGAGTCATGACATATCTATTGCATTCTATTTACTATTACATCAGCAATGAACTAATATAACTACTTTTCCGAATGCATCTTCCGCACCCGCGTCCCATAGAGTCATAATTCAGTGACGTCAAATAAAAAAAAAAAGTTTAACAAATTAATTTCACCCTTATCATAAAACACAATAATGTGCACATTACTTATTTGTACACAAATTCCTACAGCAATCGTCAATCCGTACAAATAGTCCCAATAAATCTGTCACAGCTTAACCCTTCGTCGCATTAATGAGATAAGTCAGGCAAATATATAACCTGGGCCAGGCAGACCCATTCCTACTATCATGCTGTCTTTATTAGCCTCGTAAATCTGACGCGGATAGGCGAGCCCGAGATGAAAAATAGCTCTTCACCTTTTAATCCCACAAGATTTTCGACCCGTTTTGGGCGAATTAGTAATCATCAAATGTTCTACGTAAGATAAATGATGTCTTATGACTTTTATAAATATTGCCTTCAATTACTTTCATTTGTAAATAGAAAATAAATTTGTTTGTTAAATATAAAGCCTAATAACTATATAAATGTAAACATTTTATTTATTTTAAAACTATATTGCACTATGTACAAAGGTAAACTTAAAGTCCTTGTTCATTTTTGCCAGTTATCCTTTTTTAATAGCATTTAAACGCTGAAATGTGTTTATAAAAGTAGCCCACACTGATGTGACGACCTCTTTCAAATGTAAAGTAAATGAATTGGGACGAAACCAATAGTAGCAAGAAATCTAACCCGTAACTGAACTTTGCTAATTCCGCCTCGAGACAAACGAAATTAGTTTTAATTAAAAATATAATATTTCCGTTATTTTTTGGAACTAAAATATTATTTATTCTTCTTAACCGTCTGTTTTAGTTATTAAAACGCAATAAATTTCTAGAACTTTCAGAACTAAATAAAAAGTTTTGCACATAGATTGCTTATAGTTATAACTACCGTTAATCAATCAAATCTCGCTAAACCCGTTACGCGCTCAGCTTTCAAGTCGATCCTGGAATTGCGTTTCGGGTCACTTCACTTAAATGCGCTGCTACTATCCTAAGACTGATAATTAGTTTGCTTACTACTAATCTGGAATTTATGTAGTTCACTATATGAGTATATACTTCTTAGTTGAGATAAATGCTATCACATAGCTCGATGAGATGGGTGTTCACTGTCCAGGTTGACATGGCAGCTTGAGTTATCAGTCAAAATTAGTCTGTTTACCACTCTATTGTTATATATGTTTTGCGACTAACTTACTACTACTATTGAACACACGTCCACTTCCTTTTCGCAGTAGGCAAATACCGTTGAGCGCCAAAGCCTCTTCCAATTCTGCTATCCTCTTTCGCACAATAAATCTGTTTCATATAGATCATCTCTTCTTATTCATCCATTCCATACCACCGAACCATCTAATTGCTAATAAGTAATTAATATACATAATATAAAATAATGCTTTCTTCCCTGTTCAAAATATATCTAAAAACATTTTAAAATAATCCATCTATATGAAAATGCAAACATGAATTCTCCATTCGCTTCTGGTTTCAGTTTACTTTCAAGTTTGCTTGCATATGAAACTTTGATAAGGTTGTACTGGTAGACGGACGATGAAAGTTCTGATTAAAGTTTAACCTGTATTCTAAAACTTAGCTAAAGTTAAACTAAAGGTAGCTGTTTAATTACTCTCTTAGGTTAATATTTAAATATCGTATTTGTAAGATGCACTTACTACTCGGCTGTTAAATCAAGCTAAACAAGCAAACCTTGGTTTAACAGCTGCGTATTTTAAATATTTTTTTTAAATACCCAGATTAAAAAAAGAAACGATTTATTACAATACTTAATATCACAAAAATAACATATTAGTTATGAAGGAAATATAACCGGAAAGGGTCACAAATAAAAGGCTATGTAATATCAATCAAGAGGACAAAGCTTGTTCTATTAATATTCTCCGCCAATCTTCGGGAACAACAGCCGAACATACAAAGGAGACCATTCTTTTCTTTTTCATTAACTTGCCTTTAGTCTTTGATTATTTGTAAAAATAATGAAGAATATTGATATCTACTTTATTTAACTAATCGTACTATAATTTGAGTCAAATATTTATACAAAATACTTATGAACATTGACCGTATTACTTAGACATCACACATTGTACGTATTTCGAGTATATGTGACAAGATCACGAAACTTTGAATACGAAACAACGTTTAAATCACAAATTAATTAAACCATTATAAAACTGGAATCTTGCCAACAGTGCAATTTTACAACTGAAAATTTCGTTATAAATTTAGCGAATAGTGATAAATAACTGTCTGTGAACAAATAGAGAATAGTTTTTAACTCTCTCAGGCTATTACCCGTACAGTAATTCATTCATCCTGGATTCATCAGGTATCTTAAAAATCTGACGTAGTAATTAATAACTGGTATTTCTAGATCTGAAATTTTATATAAAAGTATTTACTGACAATTATTGAAACTATACTTGTGTATAAAATTTAATTTATTCCTACGTAATGTTTCTTTGAATTGCTCGCGTTTATGACCTAAACCTAAACCAGGCATTTAATATCATTAAATATTTCATTAAAATTATCTTGCAATAAATAAGTCAGTACAGATAAATGAAACTAAAACAAGCATAAAGGAATAAAATCCAGATTTCTGAATAATGTATACGATTTTATATGCACAAAGAGTCTATTCCATATTCTTGCGGAACGTACGAGTATTAGCCTTAATTTATTGCAAAATGTACCGGAACATAAAGAAATTTTATGTAGTAAAAACGTTTTATTTGATGCGTAAAATATTGTATAACATTTTTTAATAAGTTAGAGGTAAGCAGAAGCATTAGATACTGATTTTTGTACTGCCTTTAAAATTTGTTTGTATTTGAATCTATATATCTGCATACGTATAACGTTTAAGTTGTATCTAAGATATCTAACAGTTGCAAAACGTGGAATTAGAAGCAAAAGCATAAAAAAGATAAAATCATGAAAATAAACGTCTAAACTCTCTGTCTCTGTCGCACAACAGTATCGGTTGCATATGAGTGCAGAGAGCGAATAAAACAAGCCGTTCGATTTCGGTTGTGATGGTTTTAGTAGGAATCCGATAGGAATCTGCTTGTATGAAACATTTAGCAATTTGGCAAAAACATTACATATATAGAGAAGAAAAGTAATATAAACTCAAATATTTCTATATTACGTAGATTTTAACAAAATAGATAAGATTCCCTTTATCTACTTATAAACCCATATATTCATAAATAACAATAAAAAAAGTGTGAAAAAAAGCGGCGAAAAGGAAGAATTTTAATATGCCCGCCCGTTTACACGGGAACGCATTGAATTATTGCCTCCCAAAAGGAAATTCCACCAAGAAAAGATTTAGGAGCTTTTTCTAAAGTAAAAAAATGCTTAAAGGTTCCTATTTGTGACTTATTGATGCGGTTATATGTAAGAAACGAATTGAGTTTTGGCACATTTTAGTCATGGTCCATTATAAAATAGAAGAGTAATTTATAGACTTAGCATAAAATTATTTAAATTAATAATAAAACTTCGGATAAAAATATTTTTTAATTACTTGCTTAAATTTAATTGTAAGGCATTTTAAAATAAAAATTGTATTAAAAATTTAAGCAAAAATAGCGAAAACGTAATGTACATTAGTAAAATTAAAATATACGTTTTCCCAAAGTGAAAATGATAAAAACACAATCATAAAGAAGTGTTATGGAAATAAATAAACATAAATAAAATCAGACACTGCTTAACGTGGGGTGCGTCCCCATTCAATTTATTTTTTCTATGGGCCCTGGTCACCCTTGTTGTTAAGATGAAATTACGACAGATAGTGTGTACCAGTCCTTATCTCAGAAGTAATTTGAAGAGAAAGAAAGGCAATATCGCTATTGTATCGATGTTTAGACAAGATCCTTTGTATTGCGTTTATTGTTCTTATAATATGTAAGTTAGTGTAGAAAATTATTTGTAAGAAAAAACATTATTTAATATTGCAAAAACATCTTGGCTTGGCATTTTAAATACTGGAACCGTTTCTACGGCAATTGTAATTTAGCTTGTCATTTTCTATCTTTAATAGAAGTTTTGTACGCATAAGTTTTAAGTGAAACTAAATTATTCCATCAATAATTATGGTCCTTACCACAAATTTCAATATTATAAATTTGTCACATTTGTCAAGCATAAAAGTGTTTTAAAATTAATTTTAAAGACTATAGGAACTGATGTCACTATGTTTCTTTAAGCCAATGAAACTCTCCAAAAAATAAACAATTGTAAATTAATTCAATTCGTTTATTAATCAATTGAAAAGCAATAATTAATTAGGTATGTATTCATTATATTATCATGTGGAAGTCATGTCAAAGGAAATACGCGTGAAAACCACGGACGTGCTTCATTACTTTTCCCCATAGAGTAACTTGAAACACAGATGAGCACTGCGATATCTATCTAAAATTTATGTAGTTTAATGAAAGAATTTGAATTAAATAAAATTATATTAAATCATTATCGAAAAATATAAGCGATCACGAGTTGGACCGATAATCTTTGTACATAATTTAAAAAATATATTTTCTAAAATAGATTCGATGACGTCACAATTGGCAATGAAATATGGTAATTATTTCTTCAAACACAGTTGTAAAGTTTTACGGAACTTCATGAATTGACAAACGTCAAAAGAGTCATCGTAGCATGACAATTGTATATTGATTAAACCGCATTAATCTGTTGCTAATAAAGCAAGTGTAGCAATGTTCTTCCTGGCGTGTTCTCTTGTGTTTAACTCAATATGCACCATGAATATACATTTTAAAATTATTCCAAAATGTAGTCCGTGTTTTCAACAAAATAAACAGGCAATGATTTACAATGAAATACAACCACAATTTGTTTATGAATACCGCTTCACAATGAGCCAATAAAAGCAGTATTTTATTTTCCAATAAAGCAACTTATTCGACTTTAATATTGATGCTGCGATTCGTACGAAATTAAATGAAATCATTGATTCATTATTAATTCACATTTTTTATAAATAAAATCAAAACTTTTAGAAATGAATGATTAAATTGTTTGTAAAAAGAATAAATATTGGAGAAGATATTAAATTCATGCCAGGGGCCATATACCACGGGCACGTGTTACCTATGTTCGTAGAGTCTAAAATAGATATATGAGAACAATGGTAAATAAATATTTTAATAAGTAGATAAACAAAGCATTTGTATAAATGATCGTCAAAATTTTATTCCGGACATCGACTCTAATATAATTATAAAAAACAATGCTATTTTATGATATTGTAATAGTGTTTTATACGACTAGGTTCAATGTAATGAAAGGACACTGTAAACCGCAAATATATACATACTAGCTTTTACATGCGGCTTCGCTCGCATTTAAGTCATTAAATAAGTATAAGAGATCATACTAACTATAATCAATTGGAAACTATAGTAAAAAATATATTTTTTTAAAATAAAAAGTATCCTATGTTACTTCTAGTACCTCCAAAAATATGTGTACAAAGTTTCATGATGATCGGTTAAGTAGATGTTGCGTGAAAACGTAACAAACAAACTCACATTCACATTTATAATATTAGTAGGGATAGGGATAGCTAATATTTTTTAAAAAATAATAAATAATATTTGAGTATAAATTAATGTTATTTAAAAATATAAATTATATACCTACTGCCCCCTTTTTGTAGCAGGAAGAAGGTACATTGGAACTACGAAAATGTCTTTAATAGCATGTGACAAAGCGCATCCTACTACATTTATCAAGCCATTGTGATCTTATTGCACACTGCATTCACCGTAGTGGCGAACTAGATGACTAGCGACTTTCATTACATAAAGAAAAATGATCTCAACTAACTTCATGAATGAATTTTAGAAGTAATTTTAAGATTTTTTTTATTATAAGAGCAAACTAAATCATTAAATAATAAATGCAAGGTGTTTGGACAATTCAATGTCTATGCCTAATTTTGGCAGTCAAATAAGCTGTCAGTTTTTCAATTGTTTTTTTAAGAATTACTACGTTTTCTTTTAAATAAAGAAGTTTTTAATTTGTTAATACAAGCACACCAGGTTTTGTCTTAAACGAGGGTGCCCTATGGATATCTGGTTAGGTAGGACAAATGTAACACCCAGACTCGAAATTCAATAAAATAATATTATAAATAAATATACCGGAAATCGAACCCAAAACAATAGTCGGACTAATGATATAACGACATTAAATCAGTTTGAAAAAAATTAACATACAGAACTATAATAGTTGTAACGTAAAATAAGTACGACCTAAAAGAGACCCGTTGAGACGTATTTATTCCTTCCACTCCTTCATCGATGCAGTATATATTGGATTCCTTGAATGACTTACTCATGTTTAAATTGCAGTTTCTTTTTAACGACTTTTTAGATAGTTCAATAAGAATTTTTATTCGCTGACTTTTACGTTCACCACTTTATCTACATATTTAAGAGCAGTTAGATGACAATGTTTCAGTTAGTAAATATTTTATGTATGTAGTGTAATATAGCTATATCGTAGTGCCAGTCGAGATTTTTAAGAGATTCTAATAATTACTGGAATACCCACATCTATAATTCTGGTATATCGTGGATGAAAAAAATGAAAAGGAGCGAGAAAAATACAATAGGGAATTTATTCAGTATCTTTTATCTCTGATACGATGTGTTGATTTTTCTCTTTCAACTTGGTTTAGCAGTACTTTGTTTAGATTAAATCAAACTGTTATTAGAAATGAATTAATTAGCATATTTCTAAAAGAGTATTGTTTAAATGAACAAATACTAGCGAACGAAATTGAATTAGCCCCCTGGCCAATAACGTAGGCGTAATAACTTAGTTCTTCGTGTTTTTACTCGTATTAACAATTTATATTTTTAGCATTAAATGTTTGTAAAATGATAGTTTCAAATGTTTTTTCTCTTACAAAGACATTAACGTAGAAAATGTAGTATTCCACAAAGATAAATTTAATTTGAGATTTTCTCAAAAGCAAAGAGATTCATGTTTCTCAACA
Organism: Tineola bisselliella; assembly: GCA_028551675.1. Lineage (NCBI taxonomy): Eukaryota > Metazoa > Arthropoda > Insecta > Lepidoptera > Tineidae > Tineola > Tineola bisselliella. The sequence continues at coordinate 17,185 of JAPWLS010002014.1, read as the reverse complement.
ATACCACGAGTAACTTAACAAAATCTTTGTTTTAATGCTCCGACTTTAAAATCTTCCAATTGAATTTCTTTGACAAACAAAGAAGCTATTTTGATTAAATAATATTTGTACCTTTAGAGCAATTGTTTTGTTTTATTCTTTATAAATTACTTTTTTAAATGTACATATCATAAGACGCGCGACTTTAGACGCGTAGGGATATTTATACTGACAAATTTTTATCGGCCATTAAGTCGAGCGTTATGCGACTGATGAAACTGATTAATCGATAATCTGCATGCAGAAATTACACTTGACATACGTATTCAATCTGTAATCTCTCCCTACGATACGAAACCGAAAAAGTTATTTGGATACTGGTTGAGTGTGAACGTTTATCATATAAACGCTACATGGAATCGAATGATACCAAGGTTTACAACTTAATTACACTAAAATGTGTTATTAAAGTTAATAACCAAAAATGAATGTATTGCAATAAACAATAAAGTGCTTGCTCTAATTTTAAGTTTAGTAGCATAAGGGAGGGGGCTGCGTCACGTTTTAAAACTCCATTACGAGAGGCCCCTGCAATTATCTCTGCAACCTCCTCTCAGCTTTATTAAGAAGAGAACGTTTTAACGACAAGCTTCTGATAAAGTCATAACAACTCGTGCATATTGGGATGAACAAACAGCTGGAAATTTCCTTTGATAAAAATTAATTAAAAACATACTTATTATTGATAAAGTACTATATATTTTTATGCCAAAAACATTGAAGACGAATTCTTGAATTTGCCTACTAATCAAAATAAACGCTATAGTAAACCACATTGTCTTTTCACTCGATTAATTCATGTCCTGAAATAACCTTAGACATTACAAACATTTACCTTAGAAGGAAATCAATAACAACATAAACTCAGAAATGAGGATCAATAAATGTTATATCAACATTCGATGTCATAATGTGTACAAGCACATAGCTGCAGTTCTGAAGTCGGCCATCTTAATGGACATGGACTGGCAACGGATGTCTAGAATTGTTTCCGTGAGACCTCGTGTAATAGTCTGCTCGGATCCCGGGTCGTTTAAAATAATACAATAACGGAGAAGACCCCCGTAGCTGCAACAGTAATTAAAATCAGCCGCTCGATAGCTTCAGGTCGCTCGAAGCACAAGGAAACACCTCACTCTATAACAGACTATATCATATTTCTATCAAAATATCAATTGCTTAAGATATATAAATATTTAAAATAATAAAATAAATAGAAGTAGAGTTTTGGAAGTACTGAGGTGATTGATTTAAACCTTAAGATTTGGCAGACAGTTGGAGTTAGGTCGTTTTTCCACTAACTAAAAAATTGAAACATATCTGATATTATTTTCACTATTTATTGGAGCATGACAGCATATGACTGCGTATAAGGGATCATCATACCATATCATATTGAAAATAAATACACAATAGTTTCTCAACATAAAACAGTGCAAGGATTTTCTGTACACAATGTGAATACGGCTTCTTTCATATCCTTCCTTTGATTCAAATATTCTACAACGATTTGTGGGAAAATTTTGTTTGTTGTATTTTGTTACCGTCCAAAGGAAATCTCTGAAACTGGGTGAATCCGAGTGTGAAATATGACTGCATGCATGCATTTCTCAATGCAGAAAACTTGACAATAAAATTTATGATTCAGGTAAAATATTTAGTTATTTTATTAGTGTAACGAAATTTTCAATAAATTTAAATACACGTGAATAATTAAATATTTAGTAAGTGTAATGTTAAGAATTATATTAGAAACAAATCGTATGAAACTTCATAAAACGTTTATATGAAGTAACTGTTTAAAATACTTTTAGCGGCTTAGTACTTATTCATCACGATGCTGCAAAGGCTGCAAAGTTTTCGAAACGTCGAATTGTAATTATCAATAAAAACGCTAGTTTATTTATTAATGTTAGATAGATGAGAAAAAAGATGTTGCAAACTTAATTAGCACAAGTTTGGTTGCCTTTTATGTTCTGACGCTTATATTATATTTCAAAGGCATAACTAAATTCACACACAATGTAGAGAACCCGATGACTATGCAAACCGCTAGTTTATTAATGAACTAACTCCGTCTATTTGAAATGTTATCTTAATTAAGTTTACAATGTGTGCGGTACAGATTGTAAGTGAGGAATCACATATTTTGATTATTATTAGACGAATAATTTACAAGAATTTTCTCATTTAAATTGTATTATAATTTTCCGTTGTTTAAGGTATTTATTTGTAAATAATATCTAAGTTTAAGTTGACATTTAATTTTGTATCCTGTCTCTCAGGAACTTTAAAAATATTTTTTGTATTATACAGCTCGTTTATTCAGGAGTCATGTCGAGTAATTTTCCCAATGGGTCAGTGAGTGATGACCTGAAATTAAAGAAACGTATTTCATTAAAAGGAAGATTTTAAAATAAGAAAATCATTTATTGAAATCAGAAATTGATCCTATCAAATATATAATAGTATAATTTAAAATATGTTAAATATATATTATATAAAGTATATGTTATTATATAAAAAAGTAATTTCAAATTACCTTCATAAGTGAAATGTTTTTAACATTACGGTTAAAGTAAGTTAATAAATTCCACATCTGCCCCTTTTTACCTGTCTAAAAGGTTTACTCTCGCGTTGTCAATTATGAAAATTGTGTTGCTAAACTCGGTTCAATGTTAGGGAAAAATATTTAATTTTACATACGTAAATGTTATTGCTTTTGTTTTCTTACAAGCTATTTTAAAGGCGCTTTTAGAGAGCTACTTATTTTTAAATTTGTCATAAATACAACAAAAACAATGGGCAGTCTCGCAATGACCACGATAGCTGTAAAACTTTAAAAAAGTTGCATCGGATTAAACAAGAGAGTAAACCAGTAAGTAAGTAAGTAATTGACGTTAATTAGGATCGTCTGCCATTACGGGGTAGAATTACCACTTTTATTTGCGTTGCGCTTCAGAAATAGTTTGAAAGTAGCTGAATATAACGAAAGAAGTATGCCCTGTCAACCTGCGCAGTCTCACTAAGTTGGCGTAGCAGAGATGACTATGATAATTCAAATTGATAGTGCAATGGAAATCATTTCAATTTTGATTGAAACGGTTTAATTGTTGTAGTTTATTTGTGTGACGTTTTAAATTGAGCCCCATTATGTTAGCACACTGTTTTATTAATCAAAGTTATATCATTGAAGGCAATGATCAAACAAATTGTTCAGATTATCAGCAGAGAGAGCAATTAAGGTTAAGCGCAATATAAAATGGGGAGGCCTATTCTTGATATTGTAATTTCTATGTATATCGTTTCTGTTATATTTTGCTTTTGTAGTATAGTTTTATTCAGGATTATAATAGAGAGAAAGCTCGTCTAAAATTAACGAATTTATTCAACCTTAACCTTGTATATTTTGTATGAGCCACGTTAGTAAAATAAGGGGCGTGTTATTATAGTATAACGTTTGTTGTTTTTTCTGTTGCTAGTAAAATAAATAAATGATCTATATAATTTAAAAATAGAAGACTAATGTTATGATCGAGTTCAAGTGAGTCAGGAGTTAGCGCCTGAGAGTGGGGACATGAGTTGTCACGTCCATGATATAATGAGACCCGGGGCGTCAGCCTGGCGGGCGTATCATATAGCGAACTCTGTACTACGCTGAGAGCTAGTATCAATGGACTTTCATGAACAATAGCTACATGAACTAATGGAAGGGTTAATGTAGTGAATAAAAAGGAATGACGCTCGCTGGTGGTTTGGACATGAATTTTCTAGTCCCTATGTAGATATATAAAGGAAACTTTGTATAACTTATAAAAAAATCTTGGGATTGCAAGCGTTAATATGTATTGTTTAATTAATTAATTGTAATATTTATACATTTAGATTGCGATTAATAAAGAATAGCTCAGATCTTATATTATAGATCATTGTATGGAAACACTTTATGAGTATAAGGAAACCATTATAAATATAAATAAAAATCTCAATAAATTGGAGAAAATATAATAGCTGAAGAAAAACACTGAAGGTTTTAAGTTGATGAGCAATAAATTAAAGACTAAAAATAACATTCCTTAAAGGAAAGAAAAACAAAAATATGTCTAAATAAATATACATGGAAATGTATAAATAAACGTTGAAATGTTATTGGAGGATTACTTTTAATATTTCAATATTTCAGAAAGCACGTTTTATCAATAGAGGATATTTTTTTCCTCTTCCGCGATTATTTTGCTTTACAACACCGAATGTAGGTAAGCATGGGGTGGGAAGTCATTTTGCCTTGTCGAATTTACCCTATTTGTTATTGAATTTTCTTCATGAATTAGAATTTCATTTTAATAAAGGTGATTCGTAAACTTGATTCTAGTATCACTTATTTCATTTTGTAAATCTCGTTCTGACTAGTGTATACTGTACTATAAGCGTGCATAACATATAGAAGTTAAGTTATATCATCTAAAATTAAAACAAATTCTTTTTTTTTTTGTTTTATTTTCCTGATCGCATCTGTTCATTTAAAATAATAATAGCCACACATCGTATCGCTACATATTAATTCTGTATGAGAATTTGAGCAGCGACACCACTGCAATCGTGGCTACAAATGAAACTACTTCTGCCTAAATGTGTTTGCTTTAATAAATTAGAAGTGTAGATGTACCTAATACAGTTAAAAATAAGCAAAAATGTAAATTATGAAAAACAAAAACAACTTGTAAGCAATGCAAGTTTATGTGCAATTTATACGGATATGAATAACATTATTTTATTTAAAGTTAACTATTTTACATGTGACACAAAATTGTCTTAAGTTAAAAAAATCTATACAATAAAAACACACATGTTATTTATTCTTAAAATTAATTACATTTTTCATAACGACATTGTTCCCCATATTACAAGATAAAGTCAAGAATTTTTGAGAAATAAATTAAATTCCATGTACGTTGGATTTATAATTAGATAAAGAAAATCCTTATTTAGTTTATAAATTATTAAGTTTTTTGAATTAAGACTCATTGTTCATAAATATAATAATAATAATAATAATGTCGCGTCGCGTCGTACCAAACTTAGTAACATAATTTTGATCCTAGCATCTTCTTTAGTTTCTATTTAGTTCGTTGTATAACGTCAATTGTTTTTGAAAAACAATTGGTATCGCTATTCTTTTTTAAAATAATAACCCAATAAAAATTATATTTGTATGTTTTTGTTAAAGCTAGTTATTTATTATAAACAAGAATAAAACAAAAAAACTTTGATTGAATCCTTAATAAACTTCAACGAGAAATCTCTCAAAGTTTTCAGTCAATTTCTGTAAATCACAGAATAAAGGCTAAATGTTTTCAAACCGCCTAGCCCGACCATTGACAGGACTGAACAGTTTTTTTTCCAGAGCCGAACGACCGACATTGATATATTGCTACGATTTAGCGTTTTCCGATTCGTAATACAAAGCCTCTATACCGCAGAAACTTGATAAAAAGGAAAAACGAAGCGATTGCTATCCGGTTTTATATCTGTTTCGCAGATTAGTTAGTTTCCGAAATTGAACAGTCAAAAAACTTTTTGAAACTTTTAACGAGATTCTTTTTATGTGTTGTTTATTACTTCATCTTTCTCGAAATTCATGGCGACATTTATTACTTATAACTAATGAGATATCTTGGTAAATAAAAATAATTACACTTTATTTTTTATATAGGTGAAAAATTACAGCTACACACATTCAACTGACTTGATCCGATATCGTCATGTGCACACGTCTTTGTGTGAGTGCGTTGTGTTCATTGATGTACTCGCTCAGGTTTATTGCCAAGACGTCTGTACTATATGTATATCTAATCTGAATACAAATATTACTTTGAAATAAATATTTATTCTGTTTATAAACACTCTAATTATTTTTTAAATAAGAAGATATTTTTACAAGAATTTCGTAAATAAAAACACAAAAATGTTATTTGAAAACTTCCCGCGAACATCTTTGAAGGTAGACGTATATTAAAATCGTATGACACCAAACATTTTATTAAGTTGACAACAAAATACACGCCTATTACTTTACTGCAAATTTAGTCCGAAGAGAAGCCAGAAAATAAAAACTTGTAGTATTACAAAAAATAAGGCACCATACAAAAAAATACAATCATTACAATAATAAACTTTAAGAATAAATTAAGCAAAAAATCCTGAAATATTTGCATAAATAATTTACAGACGCATACGCATATTGCTATACAAATGCTGGGTATATAATATTTTTTTGTTATTTTTCTTTATCACATTTACATAAATCAAAGCGAAGTTTAACTAATAGCAAAACAAAAGTAGCTAATGACAAAAACATAAAGTTTAAAAATGGAATTTCTAAACGCATATTTAGATTCCAAAAATGGACCAATCATGACGAATTTATTGATTAAAAGTGGAATAATTCGAAGAATAATAGAATAATTACGTGCATAGTTATCACACAAAGAGGGAACAGCCATTGTATAGTAAACTGTTATGTAAATTATGTTTGTATAAATAATTATTTTGTAAGTATCTAGTTACCGTTGACAGATCACCATATCTAAAGTTTGGAATTTTATGAAAGAAGATTTTTATTTATTACAGAAAAAAATTCTTTACTTTCCCAATAAATTTAGTATATACTCGGATATCTAATTTCTACAATAAAAAATAAGGTCACATAAGACAAATCTCTCAATATCTAGATAGATAAATAGGTTTTCATCATTGCCTCTTCAGATCCGATGTTTTATTACGCAATATCCTACCAAATTGAAAGTGTTCTTTATATAAGAGCCAGAGAAATGAGGTTGGAGTTTTTTGCTGCAGCTCAATAGCTGAGAACAGAACTATCGTGTAATGTTCTGGAAATAGCGTCGTGGAGAACGGCAGCAAAAACTATTACCGATAATGGACGGACTGGCGAAAGCCTGATATTGCGTTCCAACTTTTGCTGTCTAGAATTTTAAACATTTTTGGCACCCAAGATTGGAATTGTTGTTCCTTTTGCCTTTAAATAACTTAAATTGTTGTGTTTACACCAGTTATTGTCATATTAGGTTTTATGTTAAGTTTAGCTTTGTTGCTACAATTTTATTCATTATACGAGTAGATTAGAGATTTCTGAAATTCGATCATTTAGGACACATAGGAAACAACAAAGGATTCTGCGTATACGCTTGTCAATTGTATAAATGTAATACTGAACAGTCGTACTTTGTAGGCGGGGAGTCTCCGCATGCTGTGTATTGAGCTCTAAATTTCATTGGTCAGAAAACGAAAGCAAGGAAAATGAGCCAATAATTCTTAAGTAAAATAATGTTTTCAAATAGTATTAGGTATATAGTTACTTTATAGTAAGTTTAAAAAGTCAAAGTTAACGACATAGTTGAAAGACAGACGGTTAAACTGCAGATGATCGCTGAAAATAACAGACCGTCTGTTTCAAAAGTTTAAGAGGTCTACTTAAAACCGGCGCTTTTTTTGCCACAATTGAAAGTGTTCATTGTTGCCTGAAAAATTCTACTTTAAGAGTATATTATATTAGTTTATTTTTATATGTCTAAATAAATTTACAACATATTGGTGGTAAGCATGGTTAGTATATTTACAATATACATATACTGCACCGTAGAAGCCTTTATCTCTGCCTATCTCCGTGGAACTACAGCATGACGTTGCAAACAATTATATGTATACCACCGATACAAGTAAATACTTCAATGTAGTGAATTTTCTCGTAAATATATCGAATCCAACCCATACAGATTACGTGTCCGAACCTACTCTGCATCTCTAAAAGGTAAAGTCAGTGCAAATTATAACAAATGGCTCCCATAGATCACTTTGTCGTAGTAAGCCCAGATTGTGGGGGCAGGTGCGGATGCTTCGTTAAAGTATAGTGGGTTCAGACGATATTGACGACATTGTACACAAGTTTAGTCATTTTTTTACGTTATACCAATACATTGGTCTTTTGGCAATTAGTTCGTCAATTGAAATATATATTAATAAACTATCACTTATCAATATGAAGTTTAAAGCAAATCACAATGTTATGTAATCTTACCAACAATGTCTATGCTATGAACATTATATATGGTATGTTAGTAGTACATATATTACAGCTATTAGCTCCAAATTATAGATCAAATTTACATCGCAAAAAGTCAATAACGACTTGTTTACTTAATACGCACAAATTCAAAATAACTAAACATTAAAATGTGTCAATAATCCTTGAACTTATCAACATGCTCTATTTTGCGTCCCTATTCAGATGGATAATATCGAATTTTCCAGGTCATAAACTTTACTGAATTTGACGATGTTTCAATAACTTTACGAGCTGTTTAAAATTCATGTTTTCAGTATTACGAATATTATTTTGTATTTTTATGTTTGATTTCGATGATTTATGAAATTTATTGTAGAAGTGTTATAAATATACCTATATTGTATTTAATTTAAAAAATTGATTCAATTCAAATTATTAAATAAATAAAAACCAATCCAAATGAAATGCATAAACAAATAATGGATTGCTTAAACAACCAATTCTAATAAACATTTCTAATTTCGTATATGTACATTTTATTATTATAGCCTTCGTGTATCTGTATGCTCGTATCTTACACGCCTCACGACTTAATGGCGACGATAAGGTCATAACATTTTCTTTATGAAAAACGTGACAATTTTTAAAGTTTAATCATGGAATAATAAAAAGAAATATATAATAGGCATAACTAATTATTCTATTTAATATGTTCAGATTAATTTATTTCACAACATACTATATAATATTAATTATTTATTAAAATACTTGTAAGTCTCAAAAGCAATTAAATTCTATGTTTCATTAGCCTAGTTAATCGTTTTCATCTAAGTATAAAATAAACAGTCAAGTAATTAGTTTTATTTAAAATAACACGTTTATATACTTTTGAACTAAAATGGCGAATCAGAAGATAATGACAATGTTAGAACTTTTCAAATATAGGAATTGAAATTTTCATGAAAAGATAAAAGAATTATTAAAAATAGAGCTAGCAGCTCAAAGGAAATTGAATTCATAGTTGTCATCTCGGGATGCAATAACATGCAAATCCAGAAATAAGAAGTGGGTCTTAGGGGATCACTTTACGTTGGGTCTAGCGTACCTGTCGAGACTTCCACACTGAAATATTAAGGGACATAATCTTCTTACGAATATACACTTGGAGGGTTAAAAACCGTTTTTTAGATTTACAATACAAAAAGGTTACTTTGAAAGTCTTTCGATGTATAATTTATATATTGCTATATATTTATAACTGTTTAGTTTTCGCATACTATATTCGGATAATCCGCGCTTAAGTTGATACAAATTAAATTAAATATTTTTCCTATTGTTTAACCATAATATAGGTACGACTACTTATTTTCCCATTAGAAAAAAATCGACTGCTTGAAGCATATTAAAATCATAATAATTATGTCAACTATGCCATGTCCATGCATGCTTGTAATAACCGTTATAATGATATATATATATATATATATATAGATATATACACTATCACCAATCGCTTTAATACATAGTTATAAAGTAATATTCTTAACAAAATATAGTAAAAATACATTAACAAATCATAAAAGTAAAACCGTTAGAGATAATTGTTAACATCAATACAAGTTAGAGAAAATCCATTAGCAAATCCAGTATCTCTGCAACTACAATTCGTGGGATTTAATTTCTCGACTATAATGGATACAAATGCCTTTTGTCCTCCCCTTTTCTTTCACTCTATGACTCAATTCACTCTCGCTGTGAGTAGAGGAGTAAGTGCAATGGACTGTTGTGTGCGAATATTAAATAGGTATAACTGTAATGTAATCGTTATACTAAAATAATATGTAAAAACATCTAATTTAGGTGTTTAAGGCCCTTATTTCATCTCTAATCATCTAATTTTAAATGTAGAATCATTACTTAAATACGTCGTTTATTTCGAAAGAAAATAGGCGAATCTAAGCTCAAACGCGATTCTAAAGTAAATACTCCACTAAAATTCCGTTTCAAGTAGAAATCATTGCTTGAGTGTCGTTAATAACAGAAATAAATAATATAGTTTATATAGATATCCGACATTTTCCCTATGTTATTGCAACTATAGGTATAGCTATGTATTGGTTGATTTTATATATTGGATTGAATAAATAAATTAATATATGTATACAACCGTATTACTAGGACAGCGTACGAATAAGACGAGACAATGGATCCTCACATTACAAGCCTCAATTATAGATTTTAACAGTTTTATTCATTTACAATCGTAAATTGCTTTTACATTGTTTTTATATAACAACATTAATGGTTAGGTCACATATCAACATACAATGCGTCCATGTGTGAAGTGTGAGAAATTTACATTTACTTGTACTATCTTCTTATATGCGCATATGTGTTTGGTATTAAAACGTTCCATAATCAGTTTCTCGTTAATAAAACAACATGTTGATTCAATGTCATCACAAACAAGATTTCAAGCATTTGATGTCCAAGGGAACAATCGGACTAAACACAACATTTCCCGAAACCCCTATGAATATGCATCAATATGCCCTGAGGCTATTTCCTCACTTCGAATTAATATCACAATCCTCTTATACGTATATTCTTATGCGTAGATTATTATTATAATAGACGTTATGGGGATAATACGCTACAAATCATGTGTGTGTTGCGACATCTAGCGGCAAATATTAGAACTTTAAATAAAATTAATAATTAATTATCAATACGAATGCAGAGATGGCGGTGCACTACGATTAACGTCTTTTTTTGCTTCCTATACTTTTTAATTCTGCAATATTGTTAAATTGTATTCAGTACAATATTGTGGTATTTTATTATATGAAAATATTCTGAAAAAACTGTAAACTCATCTCCGGCTTTACATGTCAAAAGTACACGTGTCTAAAGTTAAATCTTTTGTTTTCAAATTGTGCTCATTTAAAAAAATCAGACTGACAAGTAAATTCATAAAATATGGCATGATGTGACATCTTGAGTATCTAACATTGAACGGAGGCGACATTCCAAGCTCACCACACGAGGCAAAGCTTAAACATAATTTAACCAAACTTTGTCATCTTATGAATATTCATGACGGTGTTGTGTCCTCAAGACGCGTCTGTGAAGCTCAGGGCTAGATTTTGGAGACTGTATTATTATGTCTACTTAGTTGAACACACTAACGGAATGGAGTAGCAATTTGCTTCGGACGTGGCTTCTATGGGTGACTATGTACCATGTGATGCTACATTTATATGTTTGAAATTGTTTTATCTTATCTTCTCTATAGAATAGAGGAGACGATTAATGTGGGAAATTGAATTCCTTTATTTTTGTCTTAAATACTGTTTTTAATATATAGTTTACCATACTATTGTAGAATGTAACTAATTTGTTAAAAGTATTTTTTAATTGAATCGGTCTACGATTAAAAAGGAAATATTTATAGGATTTCAATTGTTTAAAATATAGTTTCTAAACAATAAATGGAAATAACTAAATTCCATATTTGACTGGAGTTTGTTTGAAACTGTAGAAAATGTCTATTATTGCTAACAAAAGGTACGGGCATCTAAAAGTTTGCAGCTGTATGTGGTTTTGGAATCAAATAACTAGACTGATGTCTTACAATGAACGATTTAACGATTGAAATATGAAATATTTTTAGAGAAAATTTCCTATTACATTAATTTATCAAAATTTATATAAAGTAATGTATTACAAAACGACTGAGGTTTAAACAATAATATAGCATACTTAAAATACATTTTAAAGTATATTTTTTATTTTAAATCAAATAAACGGTCATGATATACCAACACACAATTGGAATAGTGCTGAACTTAAATTTTAGTTATTTATTTGATATCAAAACTAAATTGCATATTGCAACGTTCGTTGTACCTATGTTTAGTTGGGAATGCAATGGAAGGATCTGATGTTATTAATTGAAAATACCGGGACAGGTTTAATTTATTGAACATAGACTAAATTGGTAACTAAATATTACGTATGATTGACTATATCAAATAAAATGAATCGTGATCCACCCTAATTCTAAATAAGTGAATTTACAAATAATCTGGAAGAAATAACAAAAAACCACCACGGCTTTTACCAACATAGAATGATTCCTTGCCTAAATCTTCTCTAAAAACACACTGTGAGTGATACCTTTTAACTGATTTTGTTTATGACGCAACACCTCAGGCAAGTAACCTGGGACCTTCCATTTATCATTACACGTTCAATAGGAGCATCCAGCAACTACTAGATACAGATTTGAAACAGATGGATTAACATGTAGGACCATACATAGCTTTTTGTACTACAAAACCAATTGCAAAGTAAGACTTGACTTGAGACAATTTTTTAAACTCGAATTCAATTATTTAATACTCATATGTATTTTTTAAAAATCTATTTAATAACAATTTATTAACTTACTACATTTTTACCAAATATATCGCAATATTACATTTTTACGCTATTTATATTGTAGCCTTAATACGATTTTATACATCATTGCATAGATGCTCCCTTTACAACTGTCGCATGCTTTTATTCTATTCGTTCCGCAACATTCGACCTTTGGGACCAATTCGTATAATAATAATACTTTTGTATGCGAATTTATGCGAATTTAGTTCTTTCAAATGTAGAAATTTTATAGTTAAATATAATATATTATGTATGCAGTTAAATATGTTATTAATAAAGGTTTTACGAATGAAGTGTTATAGTTAGTCCAAAACAAAATAAATCATATAAAATAATTGTTTTTTTTTCTTATAAATTGTCTTAAAACGAATATTTCGTTCCAATATTCTAATAATAAATATAAACAGGGTGTGCAAATCAGTCACGGATAACGCTTGCAGTCATAAGCTTATTATACACCCCTATTGTGAACGTAATATTCGATTTTATATCTCGCTCGTTGATATGTTAAATGCAATGTCAAAATGTTTGACACGTGTTTGGGAGTACAGTTATCTCCCATTGTTAAATCTCGGGTTAAATGCGGACTCATCCATTGTTCCGGTACCTATTATCAACTACTAGAATTGAATTGAATTTATTTCATTCTAATATTTATACGTTTTGCAATAATGTGTATTTTCTATAAAAATTATATAAAATTAATTAAATATGAAAAAGATGTTTGCATTAATTTAATCCGTATACCCTTTATTTTTTCACCAAAACAGCAACACATTTTTTGCTTAATAAAAGCAATCCAAAATGAAATGGCACGTGTGGAACGTCATCGCGAGTTGACATGAGAATGACATGAGGGCGTGGCGGCACCCGTTACACAATGAAACATGATAAAAGAGTGACAGTAAGCCATCATCATGGTATACTATAAGTGCACGATCAAAATAATGCAAATAGAAATTGTTTGAATTAATTCTTTTGGGATTAACAAGTTACGTATCTCTGAGTTATAGTTGTACCTACTTTAACAAAGATATTTAAAAAATAAGATAAATTTAGATAACCTTATGATTTAATTTCAAATAGGCATGTATGAAAACAAAACATAAAATAGTTGTCTTGTATTATATGTTAGAGACGTTATAATAAATATTATTATAGTATTGTGTTGTTTTTTTTTTGCATGAAGGTTTACGTGTGTATTACAACGTTATAATTTCTTGTTAAGTTGTTGCCCGAATACTTGACATTAGCATAATTGTCTTCATTACAGATCTGAGAATATTAATGAAAGAAAAATAAGACGTATATTATTATTCATTTTAAGTGTATAAGTTAAAATTAATGATTAGTTTTAGAGGACATGATGCGAAAAAGGGCTCAGGCGCGTATTTCGCACGTGACTGCGCAATTATCGAAAAACCGAATTAAATATTGTTTACTATAAAGAATTTTTCAATCTACTTACTTCCTTTAGTGAACATAAAAATACGTCTTTTATTAAACTTTTAATAAATTTTGTATGCGATGATATTTTAAATTCTTGATACCAGACAAATTAATCTGTTTTATGAATAACATAACAAGGATTATGTAACTTATTCAATTTCCCAGGAAAATAGATAACATCTTCATCTGCTAACGCCTGAAAGTTTTGACATAGCAAATGCATGTCGTGACTTTTTCGCTGACACAAGGACTTTGTAAATTGAACCAATGAAACTGCACCCACTTCTATTCTCTTCCAGAATGTTACGTCAATGTTTTAACTTGTCTTGATTGTTCGTCCTAAACTAAACTCGCATTGCAAATATGTTTCTAGTTTGATGTACATATAATACTTGAGAGTTTAAAATGATTCTTATTTAGAAATAATATTAAACATATTGGTATTATATACGCAATGAGATATATACAAGGAATGACTTCAACAAGAACGCTGTTATATAGGCTCGCTCAGGGCTATTTAAATGCAATGCTAGATTTTGGTGCCAAATTAATGAAAAAAGCAAATTCTTAAATAATTGCGGTAAATGATTATTAGGTATAATTTCGCTTGACGAGATCAAAATATTGGTTACATAGGGGGCGCATAAGAAAGGCTAAGGCATGGCACAAAAAGGTTGGGAAACACTGGGTTAGACTGTAGTCTGTCAATAGCGCTGTCTGTGGTGTTAAAATTAATTGATTAGAATTTATTTCCTTTCCTATTTCAAATTCAAATCAAAGTTTTTCTTCTATTATTCTTTTTAGAGATGTTAATAAGTAAAAATAATATAGTGGAAAAACTGCGCGAATCAAAAAGCGAATAGCTAATCTTATTGAATCAATTTTCAAATATTTAGTTTGATACGGAAACGCTGCTGTATAGTTCGTTGCCTATGTTAATTTGATTCTGTAGTTTATAAATCCAATTTACTAACCATTTTGTAAACGGTATAACTAATTTTAGATAACAAATTTTGATTTATTCAATTGAATTATTATATTTATAAATAATAAGGTAAATGCTCATTTATTCAAGTTATTATTTTATTATAATTTATTTCTACACTTATTTATACGCGTTGTTTAAACAGTTTTACAGCTATCGTGATTGAGACGAATTGATTTCGTATTTATGTTTCTATCGTTTTTTCTCTGACTTCATTGCATTAGTAGAAATAAATTCCATATATTTTTATTGTACATTAGATAATCATAGTTATATTACTGTTTGTTTAGGTACATTTGTGTATATATGTACTTGAACCCTAAGGTTTGTTAAACTTCCAACTTCCAAGGTCTAAGAGGACTGAAGTGTACTTCTATCTCTCGAGTATATCCGGACAAAGTCAAGAAGTCTCGATCTAGATTGGAAGTTGTATTTACAATAAGTATTGTTGACATTGTTTTCCATTTCTGCTGCATTGTACACGAGTTATGTACATCGTGATAGGCTGTGGATGATCGCCTCTAATTTATAGTAGGTATTTGGCACATCTTTTGAAGAAGAATCAATCGATAATGCTACTGTAGATATTAGTTTACTTCATAACAAGAATTGTACAGTTTCGGGCACTGAGCAGTGTAGTTTCTGTTATCGAATAAAACTCATACTTAGGGTAATGTATACCGCTCGCTAATTCGTGAACACTTTATTAATTTTCGTTATTAATTTTGTGATTTAATATTATATATAATTTAAATATAGTGTTATAGAAAAAAAGCGAGATCTTTCTAATAATGGTCAAAACAATGATTTATATGCGGAAAGAAAATAATTTGGGCGGTTACAAAGTTGGTGATGCCGAAAAAGTTTAAAATGCGGTGGGTAATGTTGTCAGTGGAAGCCATTTGAATGATTTACGTGTCAGTCCATTATTGGAGCCCCTTCATCTCGTAGCTTTGTTCATTGCGATGAAAGCTAAGGTGAATAATGGACCGTGAAGCTGTAGGAATCAAACGTCATGTCGAATATTCTTGTTAAATATCGATTAGTATTTATATTTAAATAGTTTTGGTTCAATTTTTTAATTAACCTAATCTAACCTAACGCTTCAATGCGTACCTATAATAGTATGGGATATAATAGGTCATCTTTTCACTAGTTATTAAATAGTAGTCAAAAATAAAATAAACAAAGAAACATAAATAGTAGCTATCTACAATTGGCCCTTAAACAAAATTACGTTTAATCTATGAGTCATAACCACTTTAAGGCTCTTTCATGAGAAGACTAAAATAGTAACTTTAGATTGTGCTGAGTCATCGAAGTTCGTCGCCCTCAGCATCTTCAAGACAAAGAATAACAAAACGATGTAAGTTGAGGGGTGGTTGACTATAAATCAAGACATGTCATAAATATGGGGTTCGCCTCTCGGTTTAGGGAGACATGTAAGAAGTGTCGCATTTTCCAAGTCATAACGTAGAGCTTCTAATGCACTCGCGGAATGTTGCGGGAGGAACGAATTTGCGAGGAAGGAAGTTACGATTGAAGTTAATTGTGAATTGTTATTTTATTAGTCAGACATTTCATTTGAGACTAGCTGTTGTACGCGATAAAAGTAAAAAATATTAAGAAGCTACTCTTTATGTCGGTGTCGATGCTAAACATATCATTGTACATTGCTCAATGCTCAGGTTCACAGGCCACAGGATATAAAAATTCTAATAACATAAATTTAATATGGTTATTAATGATCAGGTGCTCCAGATCTTCACATATTTTATGTCACTTCTAAAACCATTTAGGTGCTAATAGGTAATAAACATCTAAACGAATAAGCCTAGGACCCAATCCCATACGTGACCGTTCCGACCCCGGAAGCGGTCACCGTACAGGTTAGATGCAGTGACTCTGGTTATTCTATTATAGCAGTACGCCAGGTTGTTCCGAACCCGGAAGCAACACTGGGCACCGCGAAGCGATTCCCTAACAGTCGAAGCCTGTCCGATGCGGACGCGACTCCAATCGGCGGAAGAATGGCGTGCCAAACGACACGTGCTTAATTACATAGAGCAGGCCTAGTCCCAATCCTCTACGTGATCGTTCCGAACCCCGGAAGCGGTCACCGTAAAGGTCGTGTGCAGTGACCTCCCTGGTTATCCCACTATAGTAATACACCAGGTTGTTCC